>JAXQJQ010000066.1:0-90799 GCA_037042055.1 Penicillium sp. S103-07
AAGTAGCCGATATCGTATCGTCTGTCGATATCGTATCGTCAATATCGGTATATCGGCAATATCGTCAACAGCTCTAATCAGATGAGGAGATCATTCATCCTAGGATTCACTTCCGATAGAAGCGACATCATCTGACATGACCGGGGTCCCTGCAGGTCGAGGGCCGCCGGGGTTATCGCCATCTTCACTACCAACTGTTGGCCTCCGAATATGGTAAGGTTTTAGCTATTTTTGGGATCTTCATGTCGGCTTTTGGCAAAAAGCAAACGTCATGCCGAAATTAAAGGGTTTGGCTCATCTGGCCACCAGGTTGATGGACTACATACTCACCGAGAGTAGACCAGACTCCGGGGGGATATACCGATACACTGGTGCGTTTCACAGTGGTTTTGTCTAGAAATATGATGAACCAACTGAACCAACCATTCGGTGTGAAGCTCACAGCCCACGTCGAGCGATTCATTTTGTCCCCCGTGTCTTTCCGGGCTAGGAGGGAGTCGCGCAGCCTGATTTCTACATTTGTTTAGTATCCGGTACAAGTCTGATATAAAGTGCCGGAAGGCGCAGATTGGATAGACCCTGCGTCAACGGCTATCCCCAGAAAGGAAAAAGCCCGATGGGTATAGTACTTGTCCCGCAAAGTGGCTTCTCCCCGCCCCGCTCACGGCAAAAATAGGCTCGTTTCGTCAATATTGTATGCAGCAGGTAAGAATATACAGATTATTCTCCGTTGATCCCCGAGGATTCTCCAGGAGCGCGACCGGCTAAGTGAAATTTCTTGTTCAGGAAATTGATCCTCGATGTACACTTCCTAGAAGATACATAAACCCAGTCGACCATCACGTCCGTATCCTCTTGCACAGAGCCTTCTTTTATACACAGTCACGAGCAAAATACATTGTCATGAGATACCAAGGGATTTGCTCTGGCCTAGTGTCATCAGGAGCATTTTTGCTGCTCGTGGCAGCACCGGCTGCCGCAGCGACTTGCCAACTCCCATCGACGTACAGTTGGACGTCAACTGGTGCGCTGGCGAGTCCCAAGTCGGGATGGACAGCCGTCAAAGATTTCACGGATGTGGTATATAACGGCAAGCATATCGTGTACGCGTCAACTACCGATGCCAATGGAAATTACGGTTCGATGAACTTCGGCGCCTTCTCGGACTGGTCTCAAATGGCCTCGACGAGTCAGAACGCTATGAGTAGTTCAACTATTGCGCCCACGTTGTTCTACTTTGCACCAAAAAGCATTTGGATCCTAGCCTACCAATGGGGCCCGACCGCGTTCTCCTATCGAACTTCAAGTGATCCCACCAATGCCAATGGATGGTCTTCGGCCCAACCGCTTTTCTCTGGATCCATCTCCGGCTCTAGCACCGGATGTATCGACCAGACGGTTATTGGCGACAGTCAAAACATGTACCTGTTTTTCGCGGGAGACAACGGCAAAATTTATCGCGCCAGCATGCCCATTGGCAATTTCCCGGGCAATTTCGGCACGGAGTCAGAAGTGATCCTGACTGATTCTACCAACAATCTGTTTGAAGCAGTCCAGGTGTACACCGTCGAGGGTCAGAACCAATACCTCATGATTGTTGAGGCCATCGGAGCTAACGGCCGTTATTTCCGCTCCTTTACGGCCAGCAGCCTGGGTGGCTCGTGGACACCGCAGACGACGAGCGAGAGCAAGCCCTTCGCCGGAAAGGCCAACAGCGGCGCTACCTGGACCAACGATATCAGCCACGGCGATCTGGTTCGCAACAACCCTGACCAAACCATGACTATCGACCCTTGCAACCTGCAGCTCCTCTACCAGGGACATGTGCCGAATGCCAGTGGTAGCTACAACGTACTTCCTTGGCAGCCTGGTCTGTTGACATTGAAGCGGTAAGGCACTGTATGCTGTGAACGATTGCTCGGAGATCTGTGCCGGCAAGAGTTGGCGGGAAAGTAGCATACCGAAAGGGGCCATCATGTGCGAGAGAGTCCGAATTCGGAAGAAATCATTTTGGAGATCTATTTGTTTGTAGTGCTTGAAGTTGAATTTCAAAATTTAAAAACGTGGTGTCAAGTTAGATCGCCCCAAAAAAAAATGCTGTACACTTCCCCATGTGCCCAGCTTGTAGATAAACACCGGCCTTGAGCGGGTCGCCTCCCCACACCGTGTATGCTGCTGGAATGTAATGGAGGACACGAAAGAGAGGGAGATCCAGTTCTTGGAGATCGTCACACTGGATGTCTGAAAATATTTGACAAGGTAATAATTGCGGTGCATTGATGCTGCTTATCTTCCGCCCTCCTGTGCAAAGAGTAAGCCGGCTAGAACTTGATTATGGTTGATTGCAGCCCTGCCTGAGTATCAGATGACAAGCCCACTGTATCATAGCAATCAAGGATTAGTCGTTGACTTCTTAAATCCTCAATTGAACTATTGAATACTTCCGCTGGAGTAATGAGATATAAAGCCAAGAGTATATACCGAATGGTGTCAAAATAATAATAACAGGAATTTAAGAACGATAAATAAATTACAAAGAATCGTATAAAAATCCAAATCTAACCCGGTCATCAAGGCCTGCATGGCAACCCGAGCTTATAGACATTGCCACTTTAAGGAAGCGCCTAAGGAACCTTGTGGTAGCTTTGTTGTCCCCATTGGCTTTGCCTCCACCTAGTCGTTTGGTTTTCCATCTGTGTAAGTTCGGCACCGCCCTGCACAGAATCATCCAGGGCACGCTGAAGGCGACCAGCTTTACGCTGCCGTATACACCACCATCCAAATGCAAGAACGAGAGCGGCGGCAGCTACGGCAGCGCCAATATAGATACCAATATGAGCACCGTCACCGAGATCGTCCCACTTTTCGGCCAAAGTCTCGGCTGGCTGTTTGTTGAGTTCTGTTTTGGCAGTTGAATTTCCACTGCGGGAAGCGTTAGGAAATCATCTCATTCAAAGTGGATCATCGGGAGGTACATGGGGGTTAGACATACCCAATAACTTTGATACTCTCGTAAGATCCCGACGTCCCATCGTATTCATATTCTTTGCCGGAATGGAAATCCTGGACCCGCAGCCTTTGCACAGTCATGATAAAAGGCAGATCGTCCCAATCAACAAGACCTCCACCCCATTCAATATTTCCGATAGATTGACTCGCGATCCCGACAGGCCAATTGCTGATCTTGACTCGACACGGTGTCTGCGGATAGTTTTTGCCGTACACAGTGAGTGGCTCTGAGTAGTTCACCGTGCGCATTAATTCCCCATCAATCCACCACTCCAGCCGATCCTTATCCCAATAGGTTGTGTAGTTGTGAAAAACGGTATCGGCGTTTGCTGCGGGATGCGTTCCTCCTCGGTCGCTCGTTGTGATGTTGCCCTTTCCAAAGAAGTCGGATTGCACGGCACTCGTGTTATAGCCCACCCATTCCCAGTCGATCTCGTCGAGGTCATCCGATTGTAGAATCACACTGCTGATGATTCCCCGGCCAACGGCCATTTTGGCGTGCACCTCCATGACGCCGAAGAAAATGTAAAAGTTGGACTGCAAAAGAGTGGACGCATTCTCAGAGCGAATGGCAAACTCGGCTCCTTCGTTTGTATAGTTGATAGTCCCCGTGGCCATGTCCCATAGTGTGTCGTCAAGGGTGGAATTGAACCACCAGGTGTGTTCGGTGCCGAGGGCAGCGTCGGCGGGACATGATTTCTTGGTCGGATTGCAAGTGGTTTGATCTTCTGCAACGGTGCGGAGGCTGAGGAAAGCGATAAGAGTAAAAAGGAAGGTATTCAAGGAGAACGACATAATGATTGAGCCGCGTAAGGTCCGAGGAAGAACCCGCACGTATGCCTTCAATTGCGGCTACTATCTTTGAAACACAAAGGAATCAGCTGGAGGAACGGAGGCTTCAGAACTGACACCCAAAAGCACTCACAAAAAGGGGCCAGGGTACCCGCACGGGGACGTTCGAAAGAGACCCCCATGCTTGCGCGGCCAGGATATGAGAAGAGGCCGATAAGCGAAGCTAAGCAAGCTTAGGATGTTCATAGAAACGATCTTTACCCCCTAGGGCTTAGTTTACACAGCTCCAAATTGTGTTTTAGCGAGAAATACCGGTCATCTGATTGCGATTAATCATGCCGGCGATGTATGTCTGTTGTGATAACCTAAGAAGTAAAACATATGACGTCGCCCTCATTCCCCCCTTCTACTATCTACTTATTAGCTGTCTGCGAGCTTTCCACTCCATGAAAAAAAAAGGAAAATTGATTGCGGGTAAAATAATCCCCGTTGAAAGCGGGCCTGGCTTACTAGATTTAGTTAGCTGATGCTATTTCGCTGTGGTCTCCACTCTCAAGTATTTTCCTGAGTGGGTGCGCACAGGCACCAAGATAAATATTAATGAAATAATTTCGAAGATGTTGGAAGCAGACATAGTGATGAGAGCGACATTTCCACCTAAAAGTAAGGTCATGGTAGATCGATGCGAAGCCTGAAACACGCAAGTTGTGATGGCCCGAGAACGAACGGGGAATCTTTGAGAAACGTAGAGTTCCATTCATGAATTCACAGATCGTGAAATGAGATCCAGTTAGAACTTTCATCAGGATCTTATGCAGTGGTTCACATTCGAGTCAAAGAAACACGGCGTTTAGCACTAACTCGGCTAACTCGGTTGAGCGGTTCGACCCGCCGGGATCACAAAACTGATACCAAGCAAATGAAGGCCTCGAAGTTGGCTAGAAATACCCTTCGTGCGGGTGCTATTGCAAAAGGTCGAGACTGGCACAGGTATAGAATACCAGCAATAGCTTTGGAAAGTCACTAATGCCAGCACTACGTCCTCCGAATTCCAGGATGCATATAGCCGAAGCCGCATCGGGAGGTCTAAATGCCACCACTGGAAGCACCTTGGTCAGCAAGGGGTGCTCGGTGCATCGCGATGTTAGCTTACGCCATCCCCAGAGCGACGACAACCTTCTTGTATATGATCGCAGTCCCTGCCAGATAACTTTTACTTTGACAAGCGCAAGTATATTTAAATATCCAAATATCTATCTCCAGCCAGTCGGAACCTTGATATCAATTTGGATTGTTTTACCACTTTACCTCATGTCTCTCGGACCGTAAGCATCGCTTCAAAAGTATTACCCGGGCCTCTCGACGAATCTCAAACTACTAGTCCCAATCACCAATCTTATCAACTCATGATTCCAGCTGCATCCAGGCCGCACCACCCGCAACAAAAGTCTGATCATTTACATCATCGTCACCAAAAGGTTGATCGAAAAATCCCGAAACCTCAACACCATTCTGCAGCTTGAGCTCAATCTGGTCTTTCTGAATAGGGATTTCCTCAAACATTATAGGCTGTTCAGCGAGCTGATCGGTAGAGTTGTACGTGATGCGGGCATTCGAAACGCCGAAGGAAGAAATGGGGGTGAGGAGAGTGCCGACGAAGAAATAGGTGGACCCGTCGACTGCGAATTGGCCCCGGATCGCGCCTTCGTCGTTTTTCTGGAGGGTTCCCGTTGCTGAAGGCATATCTGGTATAATATTACGTTAGAAATGCTCGAAATAGAGCTAGCTGAATGGTTACTCACTGTGGATACTTAGAGTGTAGCTATAGGTTGGATAGGTTGTACGAACACCAGCTAGCCGAGGGGATCACCATTCTTATAGCGAGCTCGGCTCAGAAAGGCGGTCTAAAGTGATAGAGTAGATTGAACGATGGTATGCAGGAGAGTATGCACATTGATAGGTCAAAGTTTCGTCATCGTGCATGAGTGGAGATACCCTTGCGGGCCCCTACTGTCCGACCCCTCCTTGTGCTACATTCATTAGCCGTGGGGCGCGGTTCCAGTTAAACTGTCCCGTGCCCACGAAGCTCTTCGAGCTCCCGGAGCCTCATCAAAGATAAATAAGGTGCTCCCAGGCTTTGAAGTTGGCGCTTTAGGGTCTTAAAATAACCTCGTGCGCACCGAGCAAACGGGGTGATCGTCGGTGTGCGGAGCCATGTTGACGTAGATCATATCCACTACCAAAATGAGGTGTCAAAACACTCGGCACCTCGAAAGATGAGGCCAAGTAACAGTATCGTGGGTTAGATGTATGCATTAATCTCGATTCTGCACTAAATAGGTGGAAAAATCCCGAATAAATGTGCTTGATATCGAGCACTGGTGCACAGCGCACGAGTTCTTCTCCGACCTATGATGACACCAAGCATGTCTGTGGGCTCGGTCGATCAATAAAATACATTTACTTTTACGGAATGCGAGCTGCGGCTGTTGCACCCGTTGATATTGATATCCTTGTTCGATGGATTTAGTCTGATATACATTTCTACCACTCGAGACGATCATCACAAACGAGGCTGACGTCGGATCTCTCCTGTCCGCTCCAGACATTGGGACCGGAGTTGCACGATGCGACGATACTCCGTACATCACTGACCATAGCACCAGGACCACTTACAAATACTGTCGTTGGTCCTTTCACCACTTCTTCCAAGAACGCAGGGATTAATTTGTGCAGGTTAGGATGAGTGGAACCTTTCTCTGATTCGCCACCTAATTTCTCGACTGTGGCCTCTTTCTCGCAGCGACAGGATGGAGATTCGGACGGAGAAGGAGAGACTTCACAGGCGTCCGTTTTATCGGTGACTGAGAAGCTGATAGTACTTTTCGTGGCGGTAGTGGAGTCGTTGCTCGAATCTCTGGTAGCGAATATCCTAATCTTGAGATTCATAGCTTGCTTGGTTCTTTGCAAGATGGCCAACTCTTCATTCACCCAGTCCGTATTAGATGTATGCCGCACTGCCCAAATGAGTTCCATGTTCCGGTCCGGTGATGGTGATTGCCGGGCAACCTCGAGCAGTACCGGAAGGACATAGGTGATTCCGGTACCACCGGCAACACACAGGATATTGGTGTCGGGTGTCAGTGACCTAGTGATATCTTCACCATACGGACCCGTCAAAATGACCCGTGTGCTTGGGATACCCGTTGCGGCAAGGTCGACGATTTTCTTCGTTTCACCTTTCTTGGCCCGCAGAATATATGAATGCCTAACTTTGCCCTTCGTTATAACTGGAGCATTGAGAGGCGTGAAGGGATGTGACTGCCAGATACTACCTTGCGTGAAACATAGATAATAATGTTGACCAACAGCCCACGACTCTTGAATATTATCCATATCTAGCCGAACCACATCGCTACTTTCCATGTCTGCGTACCGGGTGATGGCTGTGTCAACGGCGTTGAACCCCAGTATACCCGATTCATCAGGGTGGTAATGTAAGAGGGCAGTACGGATGAGCCGAGCGCCGTGGTCCAGGAACCAGAAAATAAGGGATGGCAGAAGGAAACACTTCAGTTGCTCCCAGTGACCCCAGCAGGCACCAATGAAGACCATCGCGAGAACGTAGTGAGCCTTCCGGAACGTCTCGTATCCGGTGAGTCTAATGCCCCACGGCGTGCTCAGAGTGAGTAGCAAGAGCAGCAGTATCATAGCAACAATGCCCCAAACGATGTAGGTTTGAGTGACCCATTCTATTCCAACGGATGGTTGGGGTTGGTAGAGCCTTAACTCGACGATACACCATCCAATTGTGTGAAGGGCGCTTTGCACGAATATTATGTACCCCAGCCAGCGATGCAGGAAATTGAAGCTCTGATAGGGCAGGCCGGTAATCAGGGAAAGGAGCGACTCCCGGCTACTCAGCATAACGGAGAGCGGGAGGAGGGCGTATGCTAAGACGCCGACCCGATCCGACCATGGCCCGATACTAGCGCGGGTGTTGTATACGCCAGGCATGTTTGAGACGGGGGTTACCCAGGTGTTGTAGACGATGCCGACGAAACTGAAAATTAGAAGGTACCCAGACAGAGCAGAAAGAACGAGGACCTGGAGGCGCGTCGTACGACCGAATATCATGCGTGGCGCATCAGATAGAAGATATCGACGGACGAAAGCAGCGAAAGTGCGAGTTACTCTCCATATCCCACGGGGAGGGGATGGTGGACTGGGAAATGACGTTGGGCTACTGAAGTGTCTCAGGAACGCCCATATCAACAGGATTCCGCAAATTGTCGACCAAAGTATACCAGTATATAGCATTCCGAGATCGTGAGCGGAGTAGACGGCATCCAGATAAGCACATGAGCCCACATCGTTGGTATAAGGGACTGCACGCTCGGCATAACCCCAATGAGGCTCTAACGTCGTCGCAGCGCTGAGATTTTGGATGTGACGAGTCTTCAACTTCGCATCCAATTTTGAAAATGCCATGATGCGAACCAGTGCAGCTGGCAACTGTGGGCCAGTTGAAAGAGGCTAATAAATCACTTCAAGAAAGAGTCGTGCCGTACAACACTCGGCATCAAGGCGGAAATGTTGTGTTTTTTATCCTCTCTGCTGGGACCAGTCGGGAATTTTGTAGGAGATGCTATCACTGAATAAAGCCGACGCAATCCTCATTTCCAAAAATCGAGAAGAATTGAGCAGATTGAAGGCTTGGCTCAGCTTCTCTCCACCTACGCACTTCCTCCATGTGGAGTCGGGAGACTCGATCATGGTTTTATAAGCAGGCCATGGCCACCCGCGTGGATCATGTACATTTCATATCAACGTTGACCGTATTCTCGGTCAGATACGCGGAAAATGCAGGGCATGGACATGAGCAGCAGCTCAAGCGCAGAGTGCAAAATTTCCGTAAGTGCCAAGGTCCGGTTTCTTGGCTAGACGCGTCCGCTTATCCAATTAGATGCTGTTCAACTGGTACACCATCGACGCCTGCTTCCTCTCTTCCTCATGGCAGATTCAAAATAATGGCATGTTTGCTGCAACCTGCATCGGTGTGATTCTGCTCGTTATGGCTGTCGAATTATGTCGGCGCATCGGGCGGAAATACGACGCTTTCCTCGTCCGCCAATTTCAGCGTCAAGCCGCGGCTCGCGTCCCCGCCGGCGAGGCCGAGTCCGTGGGCTGTATTACGTTCCGGACTACACCGTTGCAGCAATTAGTTCGAGCTGTCATTCATGCTTTAACATTTGGTGGTGCTTATATTGTTATGCTGTTGGCGATGTACTTCAACGGTTACGTGATCATTTGTATATTTATTGGAGCTGGACTGGGCAAGTTCTTCTGTGATTGGATGGTGGTGAACATCGGTATCGATGTCAATGATAAGGTGAAGGGCGTGGAGGAGACGACCATCTGCTGTAGTTGAAATGCAAATGACTTGACATCCCGTCGTCCTCGTAGACTTTCCTCTTTATCAACTTGCCGTTTTCTATTGCGCCACTGTCAATACTATATATGGAACGTGTCTATCCAAATGTGACATAATGACTTGATTCATATATGAGAGCGTAGTTCGCGGAAACCAAAGGGTACCGCGT
The DNA here is from genome assembly GCA_037042055.1 of Penicillium sp. S103-07. Classification (NCBI taxonomy): domain Eukaryota; kingdom Fungi; phylum Ascomycota; class Eurotiomycetes; order Eurotiales; family Aspergillaceae; genus Penicillium; species Penicillium sp. S103-07. The sequence continues at coordinate 9,405 of JAXQJQ010000066.1, forward strand.
TTGAGGTTGAGGACCCTTACCACGGCTTGACGAATACCTGCCATTTACACGGCGGTCATTGATCATCATGCAGTGCAAGTCGGTGTAAGCCCTTTTCCAATAGCACTGAAATCGATAAACAGGCGCAATATATCATTTGACACTTATGCAGTCCCTTTGATAATGATGACAAGAACATCACCACGCTGTGCCTATTCTTGGTATTTTGCACGTGGGATGAAAAACAATACGTGGGATCATATAACGCCTTGCATAATCACTACTAATTGAAAATAAAATACCCTAGGTACGTTAATATTGCAATCAAATTTACCTATACCTTCCCACAAAATCGTTCTTTTGCCCTGGCGGAAAACAAAATTTCAGGTCACTCGCTTTTCGACTACTTCCTACTTCTGTCCCGACGATCCTTCAGCAAAGACACTGGCTTACCGCTATAACCGGTCTTTTCCATCCACTCTTTCACAGATTTCACTCTTGTCGGCAAGATCTTATCCAATAGTTGATAATCCCTCTTAGTCAAGTTGTCCTTCCACGTGTTCCAGAACCCCGAAAAGTTCTGTCGATAAGTTTGTAGAGTCGAGTCATTGGGGGTAGTCGAATGGCCAACTATGGCATCCGGATCCAGGATACTAAGTTTGAAATACTCATCCAAGCTCACGTCTTTATACACTGCCTTTTGCCCCGTAACTTCGGAAAATGCAGCTGCGAGATCCTTCCAACTAATATCCTCTGTCGCAACGTGTAACTCAACCCCACTGCTCTGATCACGGTGATCAAAGATCCACCTTGCGTATGCTCCATAATCCTCCAGGTAGATCAGGGGACACTTCCCTTCCCCAAGAGGGGCTGAAAAAACCATCGTGCCAGGATCTTTCGGATCGGGGAACGGGAGCAGAAATTCAGACAAAGAATCCAAATACATGCAAGACGTCAACACAGACCATGCCATAGGCGATGTTGGCTGCGCGGAGATATAATCGACAACCTTGCCCTTGCCGTCCAAATGACCGCATCTGTACTTGGAGTTGAAGTTGCCAAGCTTGGAACCGTATTCCAGACCTGCGTAAACGAAGTGCTCAACTTTGAATTCTCGAGCTAGCTCGTAGAGCCTGATGCCCCAATATATCTCTGCTTTTTCGCCGATAGCGAAGCCATTAGTGTTAGCGAAGACGCAGTTTATGTCTTTGAAGGCTTGGCGGAGAGTGGTTTCGTCGTAGGTGGCTCCTTCAAAGATTGATACGCCTGGTAGGCTTGCTAGATCCTGAGCCTCTTTTGAGGACGCACTTCTTGTGAGGACACGGACGTTATATTTGGAGTCAGCGGCCAGGGCTAGCGGATAAGTTATTTGCCGTTATGAGATTACATCCATTGATATTCAGCACACCTTTGACGACGGGTACCCCTTGGGCGCCTGTTCCACCGATGACCAATACTGTCTTTTTCATATTCGGATAATAAATTATTCGTATGTTGGTTGAGACTAACTGAAACCGTTTAAGAAAATAAAAAAAAGAAGAAGAGGAAGCTGGGTGGTTCTATTTACTTAGCGCTCGGCCTCAAAATCTGACGTCAGCACGATGGTTGAGACCCGAGCTTGGTTGTTCTAGAGCTGCCACAACCAAGGGTCAGAATACATGTCCTGGTATCCAATCCCTCGGTATTCGCTCTTCCTGGTGTACAGATGACTTCTATATTAAATGAACCCGTGTCCTCCGCAGTCAAGATAGAGGTCTATGACATCATCAAGATAATTGAGATAGTGATGCCCGAGGTTTCTGCACCTTGGCATCTCATTAATTTTTAGTTCAATCTGGGATAAGAAAAGCAAGCAAACGCAGAATTATGGAAAGTCCATGACTCGCTCAAATAAGACAAAATAATAGACCGGGATCTTCACCTTTCATTTCATTACTCGCTGACACCGAAGATACTGCTGATGATGGCCCTACAAAATAAATTTACAGGCACATACTACAAATACCTAAGAGGCATTCTCTTCCCATGATCTCCACTCTGAATTCACTAAAGGATCCTATACATGACAACTATAACAATGCCATCACCATCATCGGTGTATGAATACCAATAAACGGGGCGGGTCCTGTGGGAAATCAGGAATTCTAAACAAGTGACAGGATCATAACCAGTAAAAAGCTCAGTAAGCCGACGCGAGGCACATCATTAGCTGATCCTACTGCAAAGATAGGGTTATCAAAGACAGGGGCAGACACAGAGGCAGATGCTGTATCGGTTTGGATCCCAGCATTAATGGAAACATCTCCCGTTGTCCTTGGTTTACCCGTAGATGTGTTTTCCACCTGAGCTCCTGGATTCTTAGCACCAGACTTTGACACCATCGAGCCAGTCTCCGAGACTGTCCTCAGTGTAGCGACTCGAGTTGCCCACGCTGAACTGGTCGTTTCTCCAGTCTGAGTACTGCCAGTGGTGATACTGTCAGTGGTGGCTGTGTTGGCGATCTCGGTAGTATTGCTACCTTCACTGCTCTGTGTTATCGTCCCTGACAATGCCTCGAAGGTGGTTGTGGCTGCTTTTTCAGAAAACTGAATGCTTGTTGACGTGGCCGCTGTCGATGCCTCATCATTGATGGAGGTGGATCCTCCGGTGGACAGAACGCTCGTTTCTGTGGCCCCAACTGACGTTGTAGTGCTGAGAGAAGTCGTATCAACTGCACTGCTTGTGGAATTAATTGCCAGACCCGAGCAATAATCCAGGAATTGTGCGAATGAAGGCAGCAATTTCTGAGACCATGCGGTTGAGGGTGATGAAGCGTAGGTAGTAATGCAGGTTTTGCAATTGCCTAGCTCAACCATGAACGCAGAGTCACTTTCGCAGAGCTCATGGATTTTCCCGATTTCTTGCGGCTCCAGTGCCGCATCATTGCACTCGTTGTAGCAAACACCAGGAATATCTGATGTATCTCTCTTGATCTTTCGATTGCCGAAGATATTCCAGAGAGATATACCACTGCCGTCAAGTGTGATCATGTCGCGCTTCGGAGTAGCTGCGTTTGATTCTTTTGAGTCTTTGAAGATAGCGTAACTGAGACCAAAATCGTCTGGATCTAGGTTATAATACTCTTTGGAGACATTGTACTGGTTGTCACTAGCATCAGCGCCCTGTTCCGACACTAATGGCGGTGATACAATGCACTCCGATGGGCTACACACGTAGCTAGCAGCTGGGAGACCAGCTTCAACATTGCAGTGGGCACGGTCACCGGTATGAGGGGGCTTGCAAAGGTAGCCAGGTGGGCAACCCCATGTGTAATCAGTTGGCAGTGGGGAAGCGGGTGTGTATGTTGGATTGGAGATCAGAGTAGGACAGACTGAGGGAGAACCAGTTGTAGTAACACTAGTGCTCCGGGCCTGCGCTGTCCCGGGACCAGTAGTAATTTCGGTTGCAGCCGTGTAAAACGTTTCGGTAGTGGTTGAATCTGATAAGGTTAGCATCTGCGACGATACTAATGTGGAAGTAATTTACCTGGAACTGTAGCCGGGTAGTTTATAGTCGCTGTGACTGTTGAAGCTGGCAGAGTAGTTGTACCATGTGGTAAAGTCTCGGTAATAAGAGGATCGGTAGTTACTGTCGTGATAGTGGAAGCCGCAAGGGTTGTCAGAGACCCCGATACAGTCGTCACCGTCGAGACGCTTGCCGTAGTGGGAGGAGTCAAACCTGTAGTGATAGATGTTGGAGTGACTGTAATTGACGTTGTCAGAATCGAGGTGGTGGTCGCCGTCAAGACTGCTCTAGTAGTTGAAGTGGTTGTTTCCGGTGTCAGGATAGTTGTGCTAATAGTTTCGCTGGTAGACATCATTGTCACTGTCGAGATTTGTGTCGTGCTCGAGCCATCGATAGTACTCGTGGATGTCAACGTCTCTGTAACGGTTGACTCGTCGATAAGGGTGGTTGTTGCTGTCTGTATTTTGGCATCGGTTGTTGGAGCGAGGCTGGCACTAGTCAATGTCGTACTGGTGATAACTTGACTACTAGTACTTATTGAATAGCTAGTGGTGGCCGTGGTGGAAGGCGTACTTGTTTCCAAGTCACAGGTGCAAACCGTAATAGGAACAGTTTCCGTGATAGTTTCGATGGATGTTTGCACAGCTCTTCGCGGCGCCAGATGATCATCGTCTTCGGTAATCGCCAAGGATGACATGTTGGCTCTGACAACTCCGCTGTTATGGCTTGAGGTAGACAGAGCGATGGTAGAGCCTGCCAATAGCCATAACCAAGCAACCGAGGCCCACATAGTTGAATTGAAGTAAAAGGAAGCGTGAAGACGAAGGCTAGGCAAGGACGGAGAATGAAAAGGGGGCGGTTGAACAAGATGAAAAAAGGCTATATCCATACATCGGTATGATCCACCAGAACCTTGAAAGAAAATGATCACCTGAGGCTCAAATGCAACTAAAAGTGATGACTGCTGAGGACGTCGATAGCCTCGTAATTTCGACGCCCCTATTGCTACCGTATCTGACTTGAAGACAAAGAAAAATTTCGAATCCCGACCGGGGACCCATGTAACTAATGTTCTGGCAGCTTTTGATCCATAGATATGTACCAACCGCCAGGTCCAACTTGATTAAAATAACACGTTGATCGATGCACTCCGGAGATTACGGTATGTAGCAAATAAGTCGAAAGTTAGCACGCTTTCGCTCTACCAGATTCCAGCGAACGCCGGGGCTCAGTCAGAAGCCCAGCGTTGTGTAAGGCTGGCAGAGCTGACAGAGCGGCTGTAAAAGTATTATTACCACATCAGAATCGTACCTATGCCCTACGCTCCGCCACGGCTCTCGTCCTGTGCTGTGAGGGTGGTTGGGACGGTGGGGATCAAAGGCAGGGTAGACAACCCCTAGACCATTTTGGTTGCCTTGCATGTTCTTTTGTTATTAGACTTTATAAACATACTGTGGAAGAGACGAGCATAATACAAGCGTTTTTTATTCTATTATCTATTGCCATACCTGGATACTGCCAAGGCCAGGAATCAAGATATTGCTAATAACAAACAGTATAGTGCGGCTCAACATAAGGTGGGAAAGAATCAAAGAGTGAAGTGGTAAAACTGATTTGGCCCATGCTGTTCTAGTCAGGTCATGTACGTACTCGAGTCTGTGTATCGACTTGCTTTTGTCGTTGGCTGTCTCGCGCACGGGGCGAGGATGGCGAGTTTGGGACAACAAAGAAATAAACAAAGCGACACCGCTGACCATACTTGGGCATTCCGCCACCCTACGTTCATATTCCATCAATCATGGCGATGTCTCTGGTCAGATCACTTGTTATTTGTTTTTCTTTTTCTTGGTGACAGTCCTGACGACTGGTAACGAGAGCGGTTGGCTCCATCTATTGAATATGCAGCGTCATGTGGGAACCATTCTAACTCTGCTGGTGGCTGTTTTATGCTGCGTTGAAGGGGAATGCGACACATGGCAAACACAAGTCAACATCTCTATGTGTAACTGGCAGGGGCTGCGTGGTGAGTGGTCATCGTTGCTGTTGTTGCTGCGGATTGTATTAACAGCGATAGCCAACGTTATTCGCGATACGATCTACATAGACGGAGGACAATTATGGCTTCAACAGTATAAATTGACTACAAATAGGCAATGACTTACGCTAACAATATCAGAGGATTCTCGGACGGTTGCGTCAATTATGTGAATGATGGTAATAAGAGGATGGAACATTAACTCAAATGAACGTAGCCAGCTAACCGACAATAGGCAATTTGGAGGGCTCCATCTATTCCTTGAACCTTTCCACGCCGTTCCACGTCAGCTCGAATTTCATGAATGTTCTGAGCAATACCTCCATTGCCGGCGGAGCCGCCAACAACATAGCTCCTAATTACGCCGATGGAGTGATGTTTGCCAACGATTATGAGTTCTATCTCTATGGGTTTGTCCTTATCTTTCTTTACCAATAAATCAAATACTAAGCGACGACTACAGCGGTATGCTCCGTCTCACCAACAGTACCGAGCCACCGCCCGATAACGAGGTCATTGGGTACGAGGCCTATCAATATGGTCCCTTTCGTAATAACTGGGAGCCCGGCTGGAACGAAGAAACCCTTTCTCCTAATGTCATACGATATATTACCAACGGCGCTGGAGTCTCTGTACCGAGCGAGAACCTGGGCTTCTATTTCAGCGGGATGCGTTCCCCGGACTGGGGCCCTTTCACCTATGACGGTATGGAGTCCAATGCAACAGCCGACACGCTCATCACCGTGAATATGGCAGTCATGCGTGAGGAAAAGTGGACCAACAATACATTTCCAAATTATATTAACGGCCGTGCGAACGCAGAGCTGGTTTGGGTCCCCGTGTCTGAGTCCGGAGTTTTAGTAGCCGTTGGGGGAGTGGTCGATCCCGTTGAGTTTTGGCGAGATACGGGACTAGACGCATCGCAGACGGCGCGAAGCAAAAGCGTCAGTCCGACGTTCATGGAGACGGTCCCTGTCTACGACGTGCATACTCAGGAATGGTACCTCCAGAACACGACCGGTGATACACCGCCACAGTTGACCCAGTTCTGTTCCGTGCTTGCTAGCGCTGCAGACAGCTCATCGCACAATATCTATATTTACGGCGGTTACAATGGTCTCGAGTATGATGCGAGTCCGTCGGATGACGTGTATATCTTATCCCTTCCTTCTTTCACGTGGGTCAAGGCGTACAGCGGAACTGCCTCACACGGTCGCAGCGGGCAGAAATGTATAAAAGTGTATCCAGACCAGTTGCTCGCGGTGGGAGGGCAGCGCGTGGACCCAACGAATTGCCTCGAGGGAGGTGTCATCGTCAACTTCAACCTCAATAGCCTGAGTTTTCAGGACTATGACCCTTCGACGTGGAGTGAATATAGAGTACCCAATGTGTTAACAGCGAAAATAGGGGGGAAGTGAGTATAACAGTCAAATGAATAGAAAACCAAGGGCATGGCTAATGGCTTCTGTAGCTCCTCAGGGGGCGCAACCACCACTGCCCCAGCAGCATGGACTAACAGCTCATTAGCTGAGATATTCGGCAAGGCGTATACGAAGAGCATAGCCACCTACTGGCCCTACCTTAACTCGAACAGCATCATGGAAACCACCAAGAGCAGCAGATTTCCCACCTGGGCTGCGGCGGTGATCGGCGTGTTATGCAGTCTTCTCGTCATTGCACTGGCAGTCGGATATTGGTATCGCAGACGTCAGAACAAGCAAAAAAATGCGCTGGTTGAAGAGGCAAAGGCAGTTGATACACCGCGTGATATCAAATTGATATACGAAGGTCACCAAACCTCCCCTGGGCCCGGCCCAGAATCTGAAGCTACGGGCATGGAGACTGTGCCGGGTTCGTTAATTTCGTCAGCAACTCCGGTCACAGTAGAATCGGGTGGAGGTGCTGTGTATGAGATGCACGGTATGTTACTAACGGCCCCTCTAAAGCCTTCTTTCGCACCATTGAATCCGAATTTAACATTCTTGAAGATTCGTCCCCGGTTGAACTTCCTACACAGTTCCATGCCTCATTTTACTCGCTCAATACATATCCACAACCCAGTCCGACGCGGAGCTTCTCGTCTCCAGTCTCACCACAGACCCCTACTAATTCTGAATCGGGGATATCCATTGCTTCGATCAGCCGCAGACGTCCAAGTTCGCTCTCGATAATACTGTCCCGGTCGATCAACCAGGTGGCGACAAGCCGGTTGTCACTTTTCGGGGAATATTTTGACAACACGAACTTGCAGGGGGTCCGTCATGGGCCTGATATTTCGGAGGCTATTGTTACTTCAGAAAACAGGGAAGGGACTAGGCGGATTCCGGGCAGCGACACAATCCATGAAAAGGAATAGTATATTCCGTGACAGCGTTGATGGCAGGGACTAGTAAAGAAGGATGTACAGCTAATAAAATAGTCAACATGCTTTATATGTTGAACCAATATTCGAGCCTTTAGCACATTCTGGTAGACTTTGGTGATGTTCTGGAAACCTGAAACGCGAACCTTGGGTGGTATATGGATTGTTTCTATTTTTGATGATATTTACCGCGCTTCAGCCGCATTCACACTGAAGATTCATTCCAAAATAAGAATGTAGGCTAGGGTATATGAACTTAGGATGTGTGGGTGGGTGGAACTTTCATCTGCTTCATACAGTCTTCAAATAAGGGGGCGGCGGATCCGACATCCCATGCTGTAGCGGTGATGACAAGGGAGACGTTTGTCTAGAAAATCCTCTCACCGAGGAGGGTCTTATTGAGACCTCAGTCGTGGGTAGTTCCACGGGAGCCTGTTGCGCCGGTAACTCAAATAGCCCTTGATTCCGAGCCGACAGCTGCTCTCTTTGCCAGAGCAATGTTTCCTCCCACGAAGGAAGTTCAACTGGCGGTTGTTCCAATATGTTTTGGCTCAACTGCCTTCTCCGGTGTCGGGGTCGCATAGGGGACGGCAGTTCTGCTGGTGGTTGTTGTGTTTGTTCCAACTCCTCGAATTCAGAAAGCGGAAGTTCGTAACCGAGATGCCGTTTCAGCAGTTCGTGCGTGATCAATCGTTCGGGAATATTTCCTTGGCCTTCGACAAATGATATACGGTGATTTTGATCGCTCATTCGTTGCAGTCTATTAGCGTGTCGGTGGTGATCGGCAGATCCATCCACACCAATCAAGAGAATGGTAATATAAGCCCAGGAAACACCGAGAAGCTCCAGCTCGAACTCATCCATATCGGTGGGTTCGCCGTCTAGGATCAGAAGCAGTCGAAGGCTGGGCGTCTCTGGACCGGCTTGCCATCCGTAGACCGGGTGGTATGTTGCCGTCGCGGAATGTTTCTGAAAATGCAGCTCCTTAATTTTCTGCCATCCTGCCATGATCCGGGCCCGTCCTCCGAATTTGATCTCTCTCCAGATTTCATTCAAGGTCCAACTATGGATCAAATCGATAAAGGCGGCTTCGTTGGAGAAAGTTGCGAGTTGGTAGCCACGTTGGTTATCATCGTCGTACTTCCCTAGGGTCTCGATAAAGCGACGAACGATGGCCTTCGCGAGGTCTTCATTGTCACGAAAGGTCAGTGTATATACTAAGAATAGTTCAAACTCGTGTCATTACCTTTGCTCTTAGGCTGATCAGACCTCGAAAAACCCGTGATGAGATATTTATCATAATTTGGTCGCATGGGGTAAAAGTCCATAGAGCCGGAACCATCCAACAGAATCATGGTCTCGTCCATCGGCGCTTTAGGAGTATACCCTAGTCTGAAAGGTATATTTACCTGGTTCGTGTAGGGCCCGGAGTTATACTCGTGGCATATATCGTAAGGGGAGTGATATCTCGGGTGGGGTTCCACCGCCGAAGCCATTCGTGCGGTCGCCATGTCGAGTTCCTGAACCAGATCGGGCTTTATCACGGCTCCGCGTTCTTCTCTATGATTCAGGGCCCAGTAGAGCCGTTCTTCGGCGGTATTTATGTAGCCTCTCCACGCAGGTGTGATGCCTCTCCACCCCGCAGCAGAATTAGTAATGAACCGGAGAGGACTGGAGGCCTGGCCCTGCCAAGCTACGGGAATCGGCTCAAAATATCCCGCTCGGAGGAGATGGAGGTATTGGAGTGGTTTGTGCTTTCGAATCTCGGCGACCTTTTGAGTCATGCCGACCCTTTCCTGGTAAGCCACGACAATCTGTCTGTCGGTGTCATATTGCCATCGTCCATTCTCTTCTTTTAGAATATCGTCACGTAATTCGGACGAACTAGCCAATTTCTTCTTCATCTTGTCTGCAGTTCGTTCGTCTGACGTCTTCACAGACAGTGCCTTTCTGATGCTCGTGCGCTTGGATGGCTTATCAATATTCTCATCACCATCAGAAGACAACTGGCGAGTGAGAGAAATATCCGATACTAGAGACTCTAGCCGGTCAAGCTCCCAGATGTTGAAAGACGGCTCCAATGCTTGAATAGTTGCTTGCGCCTTCGCATTGAGACTCGAATCTAACGCAATAGTCTGCTCGAGAAACCCGGCGTGGAACTGCGGATCGGGCCTGGGGATTCCGTATAGCGCGACTCCATCTGTGGCATACGGTGACATTATTTTGGAGTACGGGTTGTTGTTGAAAAAGCGCAAGTGGGCGAAGTCATGATATGACTTCTCGCCGGGATACATCACAGCTTCTGACCACGTTTCGTGCACGTCGAGGCGGTCGATCTTTCGTTTCCAATACATGTGGACGGGACATTCACATAGAGCGCTTGTATAGTGTTCGGGCTCAATCTCGGGGTTAAAAACTCGACTTGACAGCTGAGCGCCGTGGAGCATCTTCTGCATCTCGGGCTCATCTCGGGCGCGGACCTTGGCAGCCTCGATCAAGACATTTGTATGAGGATGATGGGAGGTTCCGCTGCTCATTGTCGCAGTGGACTGTCTCGGACCCGTTGGACTCGTGGTCGATGCGGGCGGACTTCGTGTGGCCAGCGAATATGAAGGGGGTTGAGTGGGCGCCGTTGCGATACGGTTGTCATTGATACTTCGAGGCCGATAGCTCATGGAGCTGCCCGCAGAGTTGGGCGTGGATGCACGCAGTCTGTGGGAATATCTGTGTGGATTCTCGTAATACCGATCGACGGCTTCATTGACACTTTCCGCACTCTGACGGGGCGGTTAGATTCGACTGCAGAGTCACGGGATCATAGGCGGCTAGGTACCTCAAGAAACAAGACAGCCTTCGCCACGCCTGCATCCGACGCAAAAGACAAGAAATCTGCAATGTTTGGTTCCGAGGGTCGCATGGCCGATCAAAGTTCACAGGACCGGAGTATAGGACGATCAAGACGCGCATTGTCTAAATAACAATCGTGACATATAAAAGGCCCCGTAAGACATGTTTGCACAGCCGTCCGTGGCACGCCCGGGTGGTGTTCCAAAAGTCACCAACGGCGTGCATGGCGCACGTGGCGAGATGAAGCAAATAAGTGGATGCAGATGCGGGGCACTTGCGTTGCGGCTCGGCGTAAGCGGCGAGGCCCAAGCTCTCGATCTGACACTGACGGCCGATCGGCGAATTTAGGCATCACGTGAGCACTTAGTTGCCCATTCAGGATTGACAGCTTGGCCGTGGGAGAAAACCTATCAACTATGCATTTTGGAGTCATCAAGAGCATCGGACACGAAATCAGGAAGAACCAGGGTGTGTTGCAAATTCGGTTCCAGTCAATACGGAGCTAGAGCAGATGGCTGGAGAGAAACTGCCACAAAGGCTCGGTGCAAGTGAGTGACCATATCGAGTTTCCATTGACTAGCTCAATCTGAATATGGCCCATAGAGTATATCAAACGCTTACAGGAGTTAGAACTCTGGGAATTAAACAGGAAGGTTGGAGATGCGCGTGACAGACTAAATGATTTGACGATACCGACATTATTTAAACCGTCTTGAGAAGCGGCTTCTGATGTCGTCAGATATTCTGTCCCACGATAAAAAGTTCACGCTGAAGGACAATTTCAACTACGTACACTATGTGTTGAATTTGGGTGTCGCCCACTACATTCTTCGAGTTACTCAATTAAATGTAGCTCAGAAAACGAACATTCCCGAGTCGTCATCTATACAATACTTCACTCCAACAAGCTGCCGTCGTGGGCACATCTAAATTGGAACGTCTTGGTTCACTTACTGCACAGAGAACACCCCACCGAAACGAAGAACTCTCATTCTTAATTCTATCTGGCAGTCTGGCGATAGGTTTCATGAATTGACGACATATAACGAAAACACCTTTTGTGAAATCCTTCGGCTGCGGGTAGTGAGCACTCCGTATGCAGGATGTTGACCTGCGGCTCGGGAGTTTTAGTCATAAAAGCCAAACTCGGCACAAGCATTCTTCACTCGAGTGAAACGTATTTAAGGGAGACATCCCACAGTTTCTTGGCACCGGCGGCATCAAACGCATGCGGGCCATAGCCTGGTGCCCAGATCCCCCCTGCGGGGTCATGCGCAGTTGAAACCTGGCAGTTTTCTAGGTAACTTCCCCCTTGCCCTTCGAGATCCTTTGACACAGCTGCCCACACACTAGTAGCAGCACCCTGGGCAGGGTTCATGTAGCTGGCCATAAGCTTCGGGTCCTGAGTTACGGCTCGGATCTCCTCCTCGGACATATGTTGCCCCAGGTTGGTTGTAACTGCCCCCGGATGAACGCTGAAAGCATGGAGTCCCTTAGAACCATAGCGCCTCTCTATCTCGTTTGCAGTCCACAAATTCGCCGTTTTGCTCTGTCCATACGCCTGCATGGCCTCAAAATTCCCGTCGAAGTTGACGTCTTCGAAATTGACCGAAGAAAATTTGTGTCCAGTCGAGGAAAGAACAATTACTCTTGATTGGAATGACGGCGTGGATGCCGAGAGGAGAGCTGGCATCAGGAGGTTGATCAAGAGAAAGTGCGATAGGTGATTCACCCCAAACTGAAGCTCGAAGCCGTCCTTCGTGGCCTCTTTGCGGGTCATCATGACGCCCGCGTTTGCAACCAAGAGGTGCAATCGGTTGTTCTGAGCCAGAAACTCTGAAGCACAACTCCGAACGCTGTCCAGGGACTCCTGGTCAAGGTGAAGAAGGTGGATATTTGGAGACTCTGCAAGCTCACCAATGGCCTTCTTTGCTTTTTCGAGATTTCGTGCTGTTAGATAAAGTTTTGCGCCGGTCTTCGACAGCGCATTGGCTGTTTCGACTCCGATACCCGAAGAGCAACCCGTGATCAGGATCGTCTTGTCCGCCCACTTTCCAATGAGGCCTTCGTCTCGGACGATCTGTTCAGCCGTCGGGCGCCCGTCCCCGGGGCCACTTGGATGTGCATAAGTTGAGGCGTATCGAAATGACATGATGATAGTTCAGGTAAAGTATGCGGAAGTGCGTTCTGACGCAGAAGACTTTGTGTTTTTTCGAGAACAGACCAGTGTTGGCTAACCCCCTTTATATATTCAGAGGGATGAACGGATGGATGCTATACTTCCGTGGCACTCAAAGGGCACTATTGGGTGAATACTCGCGAATCAATATTTAAGTTTGCGCTAATGCAGCTGGGTGACAGCCCCGTATTTCTATCCATGGTTTTTATAGCCTAGAATGCTTCTTCCGCCTTTTTGCTCAAAAGTCCGGTGGGGCTTCCAAAAACGGTTAGAAAGATGTCATCAAAGAGTGGCAACTCGCACCGAGGTCCTCTACGCTGTTATATTCCAGTCCGACACTTATGTCTAAGCAAAATTAATGCTACCACCGACTTAGAAAGAAGTGCTGCATTGGTATGCACCTGGCAGTTCACTCGGCGTCGTTCTCAACTCGAGGAATCCTTTTCGGCTTAATCTCCTGTGCCATCCGATTCCCCGCGCGATTCCACCATATCCTATCTTCAATTCCGGCTCTATGCATGCACTCCGTTGTCAAATATGGAAATAGATCTGCAGCGCAATTTATCGACCTATGCCCCTGCGCAAGCATCCGCTCCACAAGGTATCCCCCTGCAGGTTGTATTCCGGCCGGAGGATGACTGGACTGGGATCACCGATTTGAAAACAAGGAAGAGAGTACATAATCGTTTGATCAAGAGAGAGAGTCGTAAGTCTGCCCTCTCCCTGTCAGTAGCGGTATCTCACCCCTCCCATCCAGGTCGGCGTAGGCGCTATACCGCAGAGAACTCAGAGAACCATGACCCACCGACAACAGCGGTCACAACGGTTATCGGCAACTGCATGACCGACTTTGCATGTCTGAGGGACCTCTACACCCTTGGGATCCATTCAGAAGAAACAAAATGGGTCCTTCGTCAGCTGGAATGCATATGTAACGACCGTTACTTGACCGGTTCGCCCCGCACAGAACTTCTTCTAGGCCTCACTCAACTAAATTTGACCCGGGCTCTAATGCATAATATTGAAATCCTGGGATATCAATCCAGCCAGATGAACAACGAAGCGTTGTCTCCTTTCTGCATCGCTGGCCCCTCACAGGCCGACAATGAAGTGGTTTCTCTTCCCCCTAGTTTGCAGCCTACTGCGCTCCAGCTCTCGACTCCACACCACCCGTGGATTGATCTATTCCCTAGTCCCCAAATGCGCGATAACTTGATTGTCCTTGAGCCATTGGTGGATGAATACGGGCTCTGTGAAGACCTATGCAACTCGACGGAAGGAACCGCGGGAATATTAGTCTGGAAAGACCCCTGGGATCCGACCGGCTGGGAGCTAACAAGGTCTTTTATGTCTGTCTGGGGCTCAACAGTCTATAACTGTTGGGATCTGTTTCGATCTACAAACCATTGGCGTTTGAAACGGGGAGAGAAGCGATTGTTCCATTTCCCCGCCAATTCGCAGCTAAACTGACCCTTGCTTGATTGAGAAGACACCACGCGTCCACTTCGCCACGTTTCAACAGTTACTTGTATGCCTTTGCCTGAGCAATCACATATACATCCTCACAAATAGACATGGTGGTGATGAAGTGAAGCTACACTTCGTTTGCAAGTCTACTAAATTGGGTGGATATTCAGGCGCGACCACGGACGACTGTAAGAAAGTACTATGCTTAGTTTCAGCATAGTCAGATGAGTCCCAAGGAGAAAATGAAGCGAAACGTCTAGATTATAGTATTCCTGTTTTATAGCCAACAATTAGCCGCCGACTGTAGGAGCCCGCATGTGCAATCCGGTATCCTTCTCGTTCGATCATTGCTAGGCACGTTGCGCGGAGAAACATGTTGAACCTCGGCCGGCAATATTGAATAACCATGATATTTACGCCAGCCAACTCTGCTGTCATCCGGGATACCCCACCTGCTGACCAGATCACTGTAGTAGCGGATCATAAAAATGTTTCGCTAACTCTCAGGTGTAAAGACCAGGCTTTTGCCCGACCAATGAGCATTCGCGATCCTCGAGATATATAGCGCCCCAGGGATCGGATTCTCGAATATTCCTATTCCGTGGCAGATTATTACCTTCATTGGGTCTCAACTAGGTATCAATGGCCATTCATGTGAAGCAATCGCGCATCAGTTTGCTGAATTCCAGTTTTTCTTTTTCACTTCAATCACTCAAGTCATTTGAATAGCTTGATTATATTCAATACAAGTTCGGGAACTGCGAACATATGATTTCAACCTGCCTTTATCCCACTGTAATTAGTCTGATTCCATCTGGTCAGCAATGACCGAGTCACCGACATGTCTAAGTTTGAGGTATTTGAGGTGCATCAAACCCAGAGTCGGACACAATTTCGAAAGGGCCTTTGTTGCAATTGTCAAGGACCGATCGCCCATCGTCCATGGGCATCCAGCTCGACTCCGATTCTACGTGAATGTCCATTTGTGGCTCACATCTGCGACGAGTGAACGTTTCTCGTCCCATGGGCGTCACTCGATAGATCCTATTCAAGCCTCGGGAGCGCTTTCGAGGTAAATAAGTACCCCTCTCAGGGCTCCTGATGTCTTTTCTAAATCTTGTTCGAAGCTCCCATTGTCGCTGTAAACTGACAAGGAGGTCTTTGGCGCGTCGAGCACTCTGCCAGGAGAGCGCAAACTCATCCAGTGCTCGGAAACAGGAGCTCAAGTACTGTGTGATGTCACTTTGTGAATGGGCTGGGTACTTGGTCACGGCGGCGAAAAGAAGTAAGAGGATGGCAGAGGAAGTTATTGAGACTGCCTTGACATTGATGCGGCGCAGTGTATATCGTGTTTCATAGAGAACGAGTATCTTCGAAATGGCAATGGCGGAGCTTATGCACATCTCACGAGCATGGAGATAACCCGGTCCCTTTGGCGGGTGTGGTTGTAAACCATTTTTGGACATCCATGGTCTGTGAGCGTATATGATGTTTTGATGGTATTGCATACTTCACGTCACAGAATGAGTTAGCACCTAGCTCGTAGCCGGAGTTGAATTCATTTGGCTTACTGCAGTAGCAATACATGCGGTAGATATGGCGAAGTGTAGTCGTCAATGTTGATCTGGAGGAAAGGCGGTAGGTTGGCCTTCCACCTGCACAGTTCGGCGACAATTTTTGCGTTCAGCTCTTGCAGCACTGGTTTTGAGATCCTCGATGTGCCATATCTGTGTGGAATTCTCAGCTTGTGTCATATTCGTGGAACTTTGTTTGAAGCTCACAATATATAGCCGCATGGGGCCATAAGTTCACAAAGAGAGACCATCTGCTGGCTCACTGCTTCAGTACAGTCTAGCAAGCCGGCCGTCGAATGGGCGGAATTTTGCATTTCATATGGCGCCCATCTATACTGCCCAGATTGATGCGCTCGACCTTGGGGCTTCCGGACGGTCACGTCCTCCATGTTGGTACGGGAGGGCCTGCCAAGATGAAATCCCAACTGACTAGAAGGCCCGTCAGTCTCAACTTTTCAGGAACAGCACGTACATAGCACTTACTGATCAACAGTATATGCAGCCCAGAACACCGTTCGACGAAGCTCTGCGTCTGCAGAGGTGATGTCCCCTCTAGAAACATACTCTGACATGTCGATATGTAAAGCAAGGTCAAAGGCGAGTCGTATTGCCATTCCTTTGCAGCATTGTTAGTGGAAACCAGCTGTATTTAGAATAAGGAAGTTGAAAATTACCACTAAATAGCCACCCTCTGGTGTCTTTTCCATTTCCAATCTCATGATGACTGAGAACTACCAAGGCCTGGACGGTTGCCACGCAAGGGTTGTCTAATTCGAACTCCAATAGCGACTTCACTCGAGCCCCGAGGAAGTCTATCAGAGATTTTGGGAATGTGACGAGAGCCGGGTGAAAGCGAGACTCGAAGGCGCTGCCGATAGCGCACCTATACGATTTAGTGAGCCCATTTCCCATGTTGTTTAATGAGTCTACTTAGTACTTACATCGCATATCGTAGGGCTTCTGAATAGAATGGTGTGTCCTCCATTTCCAGCCAATTCCTTTTGGCTTCTTCATACATATTTCGATCGACGACATGGCAAAATGGATCTTGCCAGCAAAAATAGAGATTGATGAGATGCTCCTCCAATTCTGAAGGTATTTCTGGACCTGATCTTGAATTATCACGGGACTCAAAGCGATAAAGTTCGTTGATGGATCGTGACTCTGGGTCATCCGATTCTAGCATGCCCGTCAGGTTAAATGTTGATGTTGGGCCACAGAAATGCGTCTTCCCCCTAGGCCCAATCCTGAGGGTGCCCACTCGATCGGAAATCTCGTCAATAAGTGTTTCAATATCCCCTGTGTTTCCCGTTTCCTCCACAAGCGTCTCATCGTCATCGTGCGCGATTGGGTCGAGGAAGTTGACGAATTCTTCTTGTTCAATACCAGTTGCGCCCTGGGACCAGTCAAAGAGATGTTGCGCCCCAATGGCTGTAGGGTTGATGCATGACATAAATCCAAGATCCAAGTCCCAAGCGCTGAGAATGCTGTTTGGGCTGTCCTGGACAATATTCTGTGAATCCTCACTGAATGAAAAATCGAAAGGCATATTCTGGGTGGGTGGTGGGGAGCTGGATACGACATGAACATCTGCCTCGAGTCCTCCCTTGGCAGAAGTATCAGTGCCAGAATCTACTGACCCAGAAGTTGTGGCAGCAACGAGATTCTGCGACACGTCAGGTAAACACCCATCAGAGTCTCCAGGTACTTTGGAACTTTTCTTGGCCTCGGCCTCGTTCGGAAGCGACGGCATGGACTTTGTCTCGTCATTAAGTCCGAGACTTTCCAATATCTTCTTCAACTCCTGATCCTTTTCGGGCGGCAGTTGCGGAGGTTCTAGTCCATTTTCAATTATAAACTGACATAGCTGATCAACTCTGTTGGTCAAGAGCTCAATGGCAACGCGTAATGGTAACCTAAGCGATGCAAATGACCCGTGAGTAACGCTTCGATGTTGATCACTTCAAGCTTTCTTACTTTCGTTTGTCAATACCCTGGTAATGGCATTCCCGGTTTCTGTTCACGCATGTGGAACACGCTGGCTCCATTCCATCACACTATGATTAGTTAGCATCATGATCTCAAGCCGATGGGCCATGCACTAAGCACAATGCTACCTTGACTTTGCTCTCGCGGCAAGAGATACATGCCATCGTGGCATGCTTCCTTTTGACTGGAAGTCTGATCGGCCGCATTGTCAACGTCGTACCCGTCAGGAGATGATCAGCAGTTGTTTTTCATTGCGACGCATGGAAGAAGATTGTTGTAAGAAGATAAAACCCGGGGATCGGGGAGGTTGCTGTATTCGGGGTGGCGGAAGATCCTGGTTGGCGGGGTGTACATCACAACCCGTCCGATTGCGGGGGAAGAAGCCCAAGGGTCAGGAGATCCGGGGCTTGCTCATTGGATGACGAGCGTGTCCGGAGTTTAGGCTTTGGTTTAGCTAAATTACGTCCAGTTGGAGGATGACTAAGTTATCGTAGCCGCCAATCGGCCATAAAACCGTGACTTCCAGCCGAGTCCAACCTTCCGGCAAATGGTCACCGATCCAAATCGGCGGGGAAATGCGGAGACGAGGAGCCCTCCACAAACCCTCTCCCCGGAGCCAGTGAAAGGATGACCTTATGGTCACTTCTCAGTGGCGCTGGGGGTCCACTGTATAAATCGGTGGCGGAGGTCATGCTTCATTTGCTCTCGTCTCCCTCCAATTGCATTTATTCCTCCTTTTCCTATTCGAGTCGACTTGACAATGTTCTTGTCAAACGCCCAAGGAAAACATCTTCAGCTCGGTATCACAGCTGCCTGTGGTGCCGGCTTCTTGCTCTTTGGATATGATCAAGGTGTCTTCGGTGGCTTGCTCGACAACGAGCCGTTCCTCCGCACCTTTGGATATCCCGGCGCTACGATTCAAGGTCAGATAGTCGCCACGTACGATATCGGGTGCATTATAGGAACGGTGATCTCGATGTTTGCTGGAGACAAGCTAGGCCGTCGTCGGTCTATCTTGATCGGTTGCTGTATTTTGCTTGTTGGTGCAGTATTGCAAACCGCGTCCTACTCCCTGGCACAGATGATCGTGGGACGTGTCATCGCAGGAGTCGGCAATGGCATGAATACGATTGCCATTCCCATCTGGCAGGCGGAGACTGCCCGCGCTCAGGATCGAGGGAAGCTCATAGTGGCTCAGCTTGTGACGAATATCTTTGGAATCGTCATCACAAACGTGAGTACCTCACTTCTGTGCATCCTGATTGAGGCAGGTCCTGAGAACTGTGCAGTGGATGAACTACGGCTTTACTTTCATCCCGAATTCTCCTGTCAGCTGGAGATTTCCTCTCGCGTTCCAATGCTTCTTTGCGTTTATCACTATCGCACTGGTTCTCGTTACTCCCGAATCCCCCCGTTGGTTAGTCATGAAGCACCGAGCCAGCGAGGCCCAGGAAATCCTCGCCCGGTTGATGGCCAAGCCAACCGACGATCCAGATGTGGTTGATCAGATCCAGAACTTGGTGGCAACTGTCGAACACGAAGCTGAGGTCCAACAGTCTGTTCCTCTCAAGGAAATCTTCACTCGAAACAGCAAGCAGCAGACATTACGTCGAATCCTTCTAGGTGCAGGAACAGCATTTTTCCAACAGGTCGGAGGTACAAACGTGATCGCATATTACCTCCCGGTCGTTCTAACCCGTTCTGTGGGCCTCAGTACCCGCATGTCTCTGATCCTCTCCGCATGCGACTCCATGTCGCTGATGTTCTGGGGTTCCATGGCTGCCTTCTTGATAGACCGCGTGGGTCGCAAGCGGTTGATGCTCACGGGCGTTGCCGCGAGCAGTGTCTGTTTCGCCCTCGTCGCTGTTGGGCTTCGCTATGGCGGGCCAGACAATAAAGGAATGTCGATTCTCGCTGTCGTCTTCATTTTCGTGTACTACATCTTCTACGGCATATCCCTCCTCTCCATTCCTTATATGTATCCGGCAGAAATAAACTCTCAGAAAATGCGCAACATCGGAACATCCTTTGCTACAACTGTCAACTGGGTTTTCGTTTACGTGGTTGTCGTCGCCACCCCTACCGCCATCGCCAACATCCAGTGGAAGTACTACATGCTTTATGCCATTTTCAACTTTTGCTTCATCCCCGTCATCTGTTGGTACTATATTGAGACTGCAAATCTTTCGTTGGAACAGGTCGACCGTCTGTTTGAAATCAAACATGAAGGTGGAAACGACATGAGTTGGCCTGAAGCAACCAGGCTAGCTCACAAGGAACGGGGAGTTGGATTGAGCATCCACCTGGAAAAAGACCACGGAAATTCCGAGCACTGTGAAATTGTAGAGTGATGAAAACTTCAACAGATTCCAGCTTTGGTAAATTGCAGAATTCCTGATTCAGGGCCTGCTGTATCCTCTGGCCCTGTGGACGGCTGGGCCGCCATCGCGTGCTGCTTTTACCTAAACTTATATGTTTCTCGTGCTCCATAGACTTAGATAGATCAAGAAATACTTAGACCGAAATATTCAGGTTGTCTTGTTACAATTTGTTTCTCCGAGCTTTGTGACTCTTCTCGTCTTGTTTCGTCTTGGACATCGCCTCGTGCCTCACAACGGCAAAATGTACACATTGTGTAGACGGTCTGTCTTGCACCCGACAGAATATTTCGATTCAAAGATACCCTAGGCTACCGAATGGGAGTTACTCAATTTTTTCCTCAAGTCTGGATCTTCTGTATTCATTTGCGTCTTGTAGATCAGTCCATCATCGAAATTTGGGCTCGGAATTCCAACCCCGAACGTCCCGGTGAATCTCCGAAAGCCAACTTACGGTCCCATTTAGCCAAGGAGCAAAATTTCTTATTTAAATTGCGTCAATCCGGGGTCAGTTCCTAGTACCAGGATCTCCATTTTTATCATTTGGTCCTTTCAGAATGTCCCGATCAAAGCTTCGTGTCGGAATTGCGGGCCTTGGCCGTATGGGTACGCTTCCCGCTGTGGAGAAGTGGCATGTCGCCAGACTCTGCTAACAAGATAAATAGGCAAGCGTCACGCCGTGAATTTTCACGAGTTGACAGCCCGTGCGCATGTAGTTGCTGCATGTACACCGGATGAGGAAGAACGCAAATGGGCAGCTGAACATCTGGAGGGGGTGAAGATCTATAGCGACTACGAAGAGATGCTTAACGAAGAGTTGGATGCTGTGGTAGTTGCTAGCATAACTGCCGTACATGCAAAGCAAGCAATCAAGGCAATCAACAAGGGCTATCACGTCCTCTGCGAGAAGCCTCTCAGCATCGACATTGAAATTGTTGGTTTCCGATATCAATTGACCTCTGCGTTCTCAGTGTACTCACCACTTTATACGTTACCAGGCCCAATCCGTTGTTGATGTATACGAGAAATCCCTACAGTCTCATCCGAATCAAAAAGTCATGTGTGGCTTCTCTCGCCGTTTCGATGCTTCGTACCGCGAAGCTCATGCAAGGATCGCCAACAACGAATTTGGTCTGCCTATCATCTTTCGCTCCCAAACTGCCGATCTCTACGACCCATCCGCGTTCTTTGTGGAATATGCCAAGACCAGTGGTGGAATCTTCGTCGATTGTTCTATCCACGACATTGACCTCATGTTGTGGTTCTTTGGAGAAGATACCAAGATCATAAGCTTGCAATCGGTGGGTGTCACTGCCGTTCACCCTGAACTCCAGGCGAGCAATGATCGAGATAACGCACTCGCAACCGTTGAGTTTGAGGGTGGAAAAATTGCTGCTCTTTACTGCTCTCGTATGATGGCAGCGGGACAGGAAGACATAACTGAACTCATTTGTGAGAGAGGCACGGTGAAGGTCAATTCACAGCCGAGGAAGAATCATGTTGAAATTCATGACTCGCTTGGTGCTAGACGCCAGCTTCCACGGCATTACTATGAGCGCTTCAAGGAAGCTTTTGTCACTGAAGCCTATGAATTTACGGAGTGCTGCTTAGAAAACACTACCCCGCCGATTAGCCTCCAAAGCTCAATCAAGGCAGTCGCTATTGGGCAGGCATTGCAACGAAGTATGATGAGTGGTGAGAAGATATTTTTCGATGATTGGAGTGTCAAGAACTAGTCAATGCCTTAGAAATACTTGTTCAATCTTATCATTGTTGTCCAGTGTCTGATGACAGATAAACTAGAGCATTAAAATTAGGTGTACTCGAAGATAACCAGTAAACAAGATGTTCTTGCATAAGCTATAAATTATCAGGGATTTACTAGCCAATGAAAGCAATGGAATCAGAAAGGAAAATGTAGAGATAAGATAAAAACAGTCTTGATTCTGACAAATTAAACTACTGAACTTTATAGGGGTTGAATACCCATATGATTGCCATGACTAAATGTTGCAAGCCCGATGGATCCAGGTTTAAAAATGCATGTAAATTAGAGGGGGATCATAAAGAGGTTACAGCTCTCAGTCAGCCACAGTGGTATCTGGCGAGTCAATACAATGCCAGTATCCATTTCCCTGACGCAAATTTACTGTATATCTGATTCAAACCTTTGAAAAGCCTGTCTGGCTGGAAAATAGATGAAAGTAAAGCTTCCTGGATGTTTTCATTTCAGGAGTTTGATAACCGTAGATTGTGTGCTTTATCAATGTCGACCGGGTGCCTCACTAGCCATCCACAAATTCCTAACAATGAAGTCCCTGTTCTTCCGCAATCCCATGCCAGATCCTGGCCCACCCGCCGATGGAAAAATGCCCTGAAGTGATTATCTAGGTTGTGTAGCTCAGCCAGTAAATAGATTATTCTATTAACTATCTAACAGACGAAGGAGCAAAGTACGCGCTTACCTTTACGGACTGTTGTATCATGGCAGCATTTTCATCTTTGTGTCATCTACTCAAGCCAGTGGATCGCCACGACGCAGCTGAGTACGGAAATAGCTTTCCATCATTAGGAGGTGGGTATAACGTTTAGGAATAGTCGGTCTTCTAGTTCCGACGGAAGTCGCAAACCGATTCTTACGAGATTAACCTCTGTACACGATCAGATGATGACACGGATAACTGTCTCCGGTCAAACAATGTCAGGCGCTTTTCCCGTACAAAGTTTTAAAACCCCCTTCAAACTCATTCCAAGAACCTTTGCTGAACAACTTCTTCCTACCAAAAGTTTTGCTGAGTCTCCTTACTCGCAATCGATTCACCATGGTAGCCACCGTTCTGCAATCCAAGCCAACAAGCATTGAGACCACATCCGATAAAGTTGACGCGGTCAATGTTCTGAAGTCGAGCGCCACTAAGGCCAGCAAGGATCTTTATGATAAATCTGAATTTGACCAAACCAAAGACAAAAGCACCTTCCGCAAATTTAATGACGCTTGTGACCGTGTCAAGAACTTTTATGCTCAGCAGCATACCTTGCAAACCGTGGCCTACAATCTGAAGGCTCGAAATGACTTTCACAATAAGACTCGTGCACACATGACCGTCTGGGAAGCTATGGAGAAGCTCAATACCTTTATCGACGAGTGCGACCCTGATACTCAGGAGTCCCAGATGACCCATCTGCTTCAATCTGCCGAGGCAATGCGGAAGGAAGGGAAGCCGAGATGGATGCAGCTTGTTGGGCTGATCCACGATCTGGGTAAACTCCTCTTCTTCTTCGGAGCACAGGGACAATGGGATGTTGTCGGTGATACGTTCCCTGTTGGATGTGCCTTCGATGATAGAATTATCTTTGGCACAGAGTCTTTTAAGAACAACGAGGACTTCAACAACCAGATATACAGCACCAAGTTTGGTATCTATTCCCCAGGCTGTGGATTAGATAATGTCATGCTCTCGTGGGGTCATGATGAATATCTTTACCACATTGTCAAGGACCAGTCAACTATTCCAGAAGAGGGTCTTGCCATGATTCGCTACCACTCGTTCTATCCCTGGCATCGCGAGGACGCTTACCACGAGTTGATGAACGAACATGACAAAAGGATGCTGGAGGCAGTCCGTGCCTTCAACCCGTATGATCTCTATAGCAAGAGTGATGATGTTCCAGACTCCGAGAAGTTGAAGGTGAGATTCTCTTGGCGCTCCAACACTTTAAATATATATTTTACTAACGGTAAATGTACTAGCCCTATTACCTGGAGCTCATTGATGAGTACTTCCCAAAAAAGGTTCTACGGTGGTAATCTGCCCGTCCTGGTTTTTCAACACATCCGCTCCTAAAGCAACACCAGGAGAGATAGAGAACCTTTTGATTTCCCAATGATCCTTCTTGTCTTTAAACTTTTTCAACCCGTTCCAGGATAACTTTGATATTCTCTCTTTGGTATTGGAAATAGATTGTTCAACAGCTACCATCGATTTGTAGCCATACGGACGAAAACAATGGATATTAAACCAATTATTTCTAATGCTCTACATATGATGGGTCTCGAAATAGTAGGATGAGAGCATTATACATCGTAGTTATCTCTCAAGGTGACCGAAACCATTCCCTACTAATAGCTTTCGGACTGTAATTTAATATACAATGACTAGATAGCCAGGTTACAATCATTATAATCAATAGCAGTACCTCAGAACTAGACACCTGAAATGCTATATTCATCCCTGTGCTTTGAAATGCGGTGTTAGGAATTTCGTTGTGGGAACAGGTGGAAAAGGCAACGCACCCCTATCGAAAATAGCTTATTTCTTAATGCCCAAGAAACGTCCTTGGGTAGCTTGGTGTAGTCAGGGGAATGACGTGTTATAATGAACAAGCCATTCAAATGAAACGTCATTAGATTTAGTCACAACTCAGCGATTCATAATTTGCGGAGATCGAATCCCGGGGTTCTTCAAGTGCGGGGGGGATCTCCGAACGTACATCTATCGGAAGTTTCACCGGAAACCCCGCGTCAAACGAACCAGAGTGCAAATCTAAAATACAAGCCCCTTTTTTCGTTATAGAAAAGGGGTTTAAATACGATGCCTTCATAGATTCATTCTTAGGTGTAGCTGCCCCACATTGAACTCGAGGGATATCAGGAAATTTGTTCGGAAGCAAATCTGGGGTATGCCAACCCGGTAGCCACCACACGCTGAGCAGAATTCTGCGCAAATTGCCTGTTGCATAAAGTTGACCGATGATGTCTTTTTCTCAAATGGCTTATTGAGTTCGCCATAACTCATTGATCCAAAACTTGTAATTCACTCCTCTTTCATTCTGTTCCCAACTCTCTTGTGCCACTGATACGAGCTATAGCCAGGATGATACTACTTAATTGTAGATCCTATATTCTCAGTCAAGTGAAAACACTCTCATGGTGCTAAATAAGTGGCGTCTGTGGACAGAATTACTGGGAGTGGTGCGGCTGCGGATTGAAAACGGGTTCACCTTACAGTAGAGACTTTGTGTCGGCTGCTACACTGGGTCAGGCGAGAGAAGATTAGTATAGTTAAGGAATAAGTCTATTGTAATCTCTAGTCTGCTGTAAGATCTATTATATCTTATCTGAAAGCTATCTCTTCGTATTGCAAGCGAGTTTAGCATCAACTCTGGCTCGGTGTTCATCTTCCTCTGCTTTGGAGATCGGGAATTGACACCCGACTCACGTGAATAACCTCGCTCTCTCTTCGATGCTTAAATAATTTCAAATAAATTTACAACTTATTGTACCCTTGTCTTGAAGAAATTATTTTCAGTTGCAATGCTTTCCAACAAATTGGCCATCGCAGGCCTATCCTTGGGCCAACACCTCTCACATTCACTCGAGCACAAGATCAAGGCGGCTGCCCAAGCAGGATACGCAGGAACAGAGATTGTGTACTCTGATTTGCAAGCATATTCCGAGTCACGCAAGCTGTCTATGTTGGAGGGAGCCGAGAGAATCAGAAACCTCTGTCAAAGTGTCAACTTAGAGATATTGTCCCTGGCCCCGTTTGAGAACTACGAAGGAGATCGATCGCCTTTGTGTGACAGATTGGAAAAGGCTACACGTTGGATTGAGATAGCCAGAACTCTTCGAGCACCATATTTGCAAATCCCCTCCAACTATAAACCAGATGCTATTGGGGACGAGGATGTTATTATCTCAGACCTCCAGCATCTGGCGGCTATTGGAGACGCTAAGCAGCCCAGTGTCTCCATCGCATATGAATTTTTATCCTGGGGAACCCATTGTTCTACGTGGGAGACCGCCCTGCGATATGTGAATGCAGTCAATCGACCAAACTTCGGACTGTGTCTGGATACTTTTCATATTGGCACAAAATTATGGGCCGACCTTTTCGCTCCATCCGGAAGGTTCCCCGACTCGGATGTGGTACTCAAGGACTCACTGCATCGGTTTACTGCCGAAATTCCCGTGGACAAGATCTTCTTTCTGCAGCTATCCGACGCCGAAAGGATTGACCCTCCCTTCTCCAAAGCCCATCCGTGGTATGTGGAGGGTGAAGCGCCTGAATTCACTTGGTCCAAGCATGCACGTCCATTTCCATACGAACATGAACTCGGTGCATACCTTCCTATCACCGATATCGCCAAGGCCTGGGTTGTTGACATCGGGTTCAAAGGCTGGGTTTCACTTGAGATCTTTGACCGAGGAATGAAAAGCAAAGACAGTCGACCAGATACCGCTGCCTTCAGAGGAATTCAGTCATGGAACACTCTTCAGAAGGAAATTGGAAAATTGTGAACAGCTTAAGAACATTGAAAATGGGTGGGCATTTGAGTTTTGAAAGTCCTTAACCGGGACATTGTGAATTTACTCTGTGAATAGAAGTGATAGAGTTTAATCATCTTGTTTCCAGATCTCTGTAATTTTAACGCGCTGCTTATTGATCATGGTATATTCTATGCCTTTATCCTAGACAACTGGTATTGGTTGGGCGGAAGAAGTCTACAGATCTACCCGTAGCATTCTGGGAGCCAGCGTCCTGCTGGACATCCGTTCGTACTCTATTCCAACACCCTGTCTTTCTCGGTGTCATAGACTGTCTTAGTTCTCTCAATCATGGATATGAGCCTCGAGGTCGACCCGATCACCAGTGCGGCCTCGCGCTGGACATCTTGATTGCTTTCAAGAAGGCGGTGAAATGGAGTGAATAAGGGGTACAGAAACCAGAATCTACAGGAAAAAGTCATTTTCGCCAATTCGAACCAACCAATCCAATTAGTCTGGTGATGGTCTAAGCTAAGCGCATCCATATAGGGTAATGTGTATACCTAATTGTAGTTTTCAATCGCCCCTCATTCAATAGTATCAAACAAACAAATGCAAGTTGTCACCTTATTCACTACTTTCGTTCCTAGTAGATTTGATGGGGGAGTCTATATTCTCCATGTGGGAGGCT
Source organism: Penicillium sp. S103-07 (assembly GCA_037042055.1). Lineage (NCBI taxonomy): Eukaryota > Fungi > Ascomycota > Eurotiomycetes > Eurotiales > Aspergillaceae > Penicillium > Penicillium sp. S103-07. Next base: position 36,678 of record JAXQJQ010000066.1, read on the forward strand.
TCGCTTTTGTCTACTCCCTCGGTTACAGCCACATGAAGGCCCTCGGAGTTGTAGGTACGTTGCATTTCGATCTTCTCTCGTCGCATATTTTTTGATTTCTTGACACCGAAGCCCTCGTCGAAGAGGGTGAAGGCTTCGTCAACTGATAGGCCCTCTAAAAAAGCTTATTAGAAATGCACCATGTTTCGACCAAGGGTCATTGCTTACTGGTTTCTGGATAGCAGAAATAGGCAAGGACAAGGCCGACAATGATGAAGCCGAGGTATAGACCATATGTCCCGCTGGGAGTCATCTTTTCGAGTCTGTAATCGGGTCAGCCAAATTTCCCAATGACGCAACGGGAGAGACGAACTCGCTGAGGAAGGACACGGCGACCACCAAATTTGCTGAAAAACTGGCGGTCGTGCTGATAGCACTACCCGCTGCACGAATCTCGAGAGCGAGGTATTCGGACTGGTACCAACAAAGGTGTGCGTAGGTGGAGCCAAAGCCAGCGACAAAGATGACGATTCCGGCTATAACCAGGCCAACATCCTTTTGGGGATAAGCGTAGCCATCAACCAGGACGTGTCCTGTGGGTTTACACATGTAGTAGAAAGCGACGAGACACCAAGTTAGACCGATGACCATGATAGGACCAAATTTCATCAGCAGCCCACGGCGACCGATCCGGTCCACCATAACCATACCGCAAAGGAGGAAGAAAGTGTTGGTTATTGAGGGGATTAAGCCTCCAATGGACGGATTTGAAAGGCCCAAGAGTCCGAATAGCGTTCCAGCGTAGTAAAGAAGGGTGTTGTATCCTGTGAATTGACCAAAAACCTGGATAAAGCTGACGGTAAAGATTGAACGGCGGTACGGCTTGTGAGCCCATAACTTTTTGGAGCGTTGCCAAAAGGTGGTCGAGCGTTGCAGAGCCGTGGTGGCGGCAATGTGGTCCTTGACGACGCGTAACTTCAGCTCAATGATCTCAGGTGAGGCGAACTTGTAGATTGTGTTGAGTACTTCTCGAGCCTTATCGTCATGGCCGCGAAGGATAAGAACACGAGGCGACTCCGGTAACTTATGCATGAGGGCGAGCTGCAGAAGCGAGGGCACAACGCCAAGACCAAACAGGATCCGCCAGTTGCCCTTGACGTGCTGCATGCCGGCACCAATGGCAACAGCGACTGTCTGGCCGAACGGAATGCAGAAACCATTTGTCCCGACACACCGTCCACGAACGGCTGTGGGAGCCAGCTCAGTGATGTAAAGTGGACAGATGACAGCCGCGCCGCCCACTCCGACGCCAAGGATAAGACGACCAGCGATGAGCTGGCCGAGAGAAAAGCTCGAGGCGATAACGATAGCACCGGCGGTAAAGAACAGGTCAGAGATCAGTAAGCAGAGCTTTCGACCCCATCGGTCGGCGAACATGCCCAAGATGGCAGCTCCAAAGATGGAGCCGACGGTGGTGGCCGCTGTGGCAATCTCCTGTTGAAGGTAGGAGAGTGGATAGCCAAAGTCGGTCCCAACATAAGGAAGTGCAACACCAACAATGCCAGTGTCGTAACCATATAGGAATCCACCAAGGGCCGCCTAGGATTTGTTAGTCGACTCTCAAAGGCTTGTACACGTCGTATCTGACCGAAGCAATCAAGAAGAACAGGTAAGGGGTCATCTTGTCTTCATTTTCAGCTTGAATCACCTGCTCATCCTGGAATCCTTATTAGTACCATCCCACGCCGAGCTAGAGTCGAGGACATACAATGAGGTGACCTTGTTCGACTTGGGCATTCCATTTTTGGGACACACAGTCTGTCTTTGGTGCATGATCCACCGGGGTGGTCTCAACCTGAGATATCATGTTGTAGAAGCCCAACTGATTGTTTAGTTCAAATATGGATAGGAAGGTGACGGGAATGAAGACATCAGCAATTTATATACTTGAGATTCCGGGATCCTGTGAATCCTCTGGGGAGATGCTCTGTCGCGGAAAATAAGTGCCGGTTGCGTCGTCTAGACAAGTAGTTATAGGTTTGACCCTACCAGTCACCTAGATAAAGTTTACTAGTTTAACTAGTAGGTATTATATTATCTTTCAACCTTAATTGGTGATCTTGATCGATTTGATAACTCTTAAAATAGGCGATTTTAGGGAGCGCGATACTGTAAAGCTTTATGTCAGGTCTGGAGACCGTAGAGCGGGGAGTTATATTTCGTAAGTTGTGTACAATGGTCTTTGAGGAACAAATATACATCTTCAACAATGAGCAGTCCCAGCAGACTGCGAGAATGAGGCAACACGGAGATACCAAATCTGGGGTTTCACGCTACCCCGCGAATGTGGAGCTTGCCGAAGAATTAATGTTCCTGGAAGCGCCAATCGGCCGTAATTCCAGCCGGAAACTTCTAACACCGGGGTTTGCTGACACAATTTCGGGGATGTGATCCCGACAGCACGTGATACGCCTCAGACGCCTAGGTAACTGACGTGACCTAAGTTAGTTATCGCCTGTTAGTTTAACTAAGCGCTATTGCAGAATCGTGTGCACGCCCCTGGCTAAGGGTCGGCAGGAATAACGAATACACAGGCAGGAGCGGGTTAGGGAACCATGGAGATGGTCGGTGGGTGTTATCCGTGGATACGGCAATTCCAACGTCTACCTTAGCTTAAACAATAGTTAGGTGACTACGTTATCTGGAAGGCTGTGCTTAGTGTAAAAGGAGCTTCAATGCGCAGGAAAACGATGGTATGACCACCGCCAAGATATATTTTGATGTCCCGATCATCATATGAGTGTATTGGCTCTTCATGCTGGCCCCTAGAGGCAAAGGTCAGAATCCGGGGTTGTTCCGCAGTACATGATTTATTGGCCGGCGACCCGAAAACGATAGACCGTATGTCGAAAGTGATGGGACGTGGAGTAACTTAAGACTAAGCGAACGTCACACAAAATCATTTTGATTCTTTTGTAATAGATTGCCAAATTAACATAATCAACCACTGAGCTGGTGGTCCGTAACTCATGTTCGTTGACGTGACCGCCCAAGTCAAAATTTTGGGGAGTGGCGATTTTCTTTCCAGACCGCGAGATCTGCAGCCCACCAAGTGCTAGAATTCAAACCTCGCTTTGTGGGTTATCCCGAATTACCCCGGAGATGGAGCATAAATGTAGAGGAGCTCGATGTCGCACATATGCTTGGTGCTAGTCGGATCGTTCGAACCCTGGTCTCCCATAAATAATCACCGCAGTATTCAGACCTCTCAAACCAGGATTAGCGTAAAGGCCACCGGAGCTTGGCAGTTATATAAGACTCTGGCTTTCCCCTATTCTCTTGGTCCTACTACTAGTTTGACTCGTGGTCCTCTCTGACAGTACAGCCTCACTACGCCAAGCCGGTTCCAGATTTGGCTCTCCGCGAATGATATGTCTCTGCTATTTCGAAGTTTGCTCTTTAAACCTGCATCCATCAAAATCTTGCTTCCAAAAACAATCAGCACTCCTTGTCGTATGAACCCCCCCCCCCCTTTTCCCGAAAAGACAAGTCACTATCCCCAATTTGGTGTCAAGGACAGCGATGGTGATCTCTCCACCGCGTAGAGGTTTCTAAAGGTGTCCTGGTCAACAGCACCAGATGACTCAGGTCATCCTTTGTTGGTAATATTCGTCACTGGCCACGAAGAACGAAAAGGCTCTGCAATGACCCCACAACCTTTCTCCTTGACTCAGGAACCAAATGGTTTGGTCGGGGGTTATCAAGGGGACAGCACCGCTTTCAAGGTTGTCATGGGTGTCCTGGTCGCCATCGTGTTGTATAATGCAGTCGAACTCACAGTTCTCATCCTCATGGCCATTTGTCATCTTCCTTAATCACAGAAATTTGGTGGCTCGTACCGATATGCGGAAGAGATCAATTCGCACCCAATAATCGGGATCCCGGGGCAGGGGGGAACAAGCCCTGGGTTCAAATCACTCACTCACCCTCTTAAGAGTCAAACCCTTGGGAATATCTACCAAAATTGGGGTAATCTGCAGGAGGCAGAGACGATGTGTCAGCGAGGCCTAGATGGCTACGACAGGGTTCGGGGCTGAGATTTTACATCTACCCTTACGACAGTTACCAATGCTGGTTATCTCTATTCTACGTAGGGCAAGCTGCAGAAGAAGTCCCAGCCATTGACTTTTGTATTGAGGAAAATGAAAAAATTCATGTTCGCAGAAGATTCTCTGTAGCAGCGGAAACGTAGCTCCACAGGAGGATTCTGTACAACCAGAAGTCATTCGAGTACTTTGACGCGACGGGGGTGGAGTTCAGCAGCATAGGATCGCTGTTGATATTATTGCGATATTACAACAGTTGTGTGGTATACTGAGCAGGAGCTAACGCGGACCGATGTGGACCCACCCCTCGATGCCACCTCGTTCTCACCTCTATCACCGCAGATTCCAAACTTCTCACCCATATCATCCACACTCACCTTAAGATCAAATTCGACGCCATTTTAGAGCTCAGCGCGCATTGATAATTGGCAGCGAACTACAAGCGGCTTAAGTACGGCCACAAAGGCTCGGTGTCGGATGAGTGAGCACATCGAGTTCCATTGACTAGTTCAATCTACAGGCTATTGAAGGAGGAGGTTCCAAATCTTTAAAGGAACGCCAGAAGGTCACATTTGAAATCGTTCGGAGTCAGCAGGGCCCATGAGCAGGCAAATCAATGAAGAATGAACAGTGCAAATGGTGAACGATAAACTTATATACAAGTCCCCAGTACTTACTGTACACGAAAGAGCCCATAGGTCCGCTCGAGATTTTAAGATATGTTTCGGCTACCATTAAAACAAACGAATAAAGACGTCTTTTTAAACAGTTTCGAGAAGAACTTTTGAACAAAGAGGCAACGGGCATAACGACAGGGTGCCCAGACACATTTGTTCCGGGTGATCAGGCTAGGGGTACCACGGGTCGCACCTAAAAAAAACAGAAAAGAGAAAAACAAAAACATACAACAGCAGGGATTCGCTGGTGGTCACCCACCCAACTACTAACCTGCCGGCGTGTGGCTTAAGTACGGCTGAGCGGACGGGAAGCCCTGTTCTCCACACCCTATGGTCGTATGTACTGTGACGATGACTGGAAGACTTGACTTAGTAATGAGAAGCAGATTATGTGACCGTATGGTCGAGCGACCGTTCAGCAAGACTATGGTGGTTTATTGTTGGATGTGGCCGCTGACCCTAAACCATTAGCCTCTTGCCATTCGTGCATAGAAAAAAGAAAGAAGGAACTATTCTACTCTATCCTGATGGCCGTGCTGCGACGACAGCTAGTGTATTACGCATGGATATACAGGCACGCTTGCGCCGGGGGACAGGACCGCGCACAGGGAACCAATCCAGAGCGGGGACAACGCAGTGCGGCGTACTCCATCTCGCACTAGGGACTAGGTAGTTATGGTTCCATTGTAAGCTTCCTCGAGTGCTCGAATTCCGATAGCAAGCCTTAGACTATTATCAGAAGCTCACTGACGAAAATCCAGACGGAAGACCTGCTTTTTCTTTTGATTCATGGGGAATCAAGGCAAGAAGTTCAGATAGTGCTGGGCCAGGGAAACGCAGATGGTAGCAACCATTGCTCGCTGGGGATGTCGTTGATGAGACTGTCCAGTTCTAACACTTCATTCCATACATCTGCAGAAGAGCAGCTTTGGATTGAAGGAGGAGTAGCCAGTGATGCTTCTCCAAATACTGTTGGTTGATGATCCGAGACTCTGGGTTGAACGACCGGCTCAATGACAGATAATGCCTTGGCGCATGTTTGACTTTGGAAGCGCATCGCACGGAATAAGCTGAGGGTATTGTTGATGGCTATTTGGATAGCCAGGTTTGAAGTTGGTGAGCTAATTTCTTTTTTCATGAGGTTGAGGAGAGTAGTTATTGCAAGAAAGGCCTGGAAAGCCCCGAGACCATTCAGGTACCAATGATAAGGCTTTAAACTGTCGTTTTGATAGAAGCTTTCAAAATTCGAGAGAATCTTCATTGCAGAATCATTGGACCGTTGATAGCTCTCCCGTATATGGGCTTCCGTGAACTGCGTGGCAGATGTTGACTTGGTTGGACTGACATAAGGGCGGTGTAATAATAAAATCAAAGCGTGTGTGTAGTTCGCGACAATATAGAACTGTGCAACTTGCGAGAATGGCATGCTTGACACACTCTCAAAAATAGATAAATGTCTCCTGAGTTCCATGCTAAGCTTTTGATCCAGTTGGACCACCGACTCCCGGGGTGGAGGCTGAATGGACGGAGATTGCTGGCATATATCAAAGGCGATATTATACAATCGAAACTTGCAGAGAAGATATGTCATTTGTGTTAAACATCCAGGGCTTGACTGTGTGCGATGTGGAGATGCTTCCGATAACTGATCATCGTTTAAATCGGCTGGGAGAGCAACGTCGGCTTGGACACGGAAAGGTAAAGTATTACCAAAACAAGTGCCCTGGATAGTGTAAAGCATTGTCAAAGCCGCCCAGGACCGACGTCGCTCCTCAGCTTCAATCACATCAACTTGCAGATGATCAGGATCGATAGAGCATCCAATAGCAATCGCAATGTGCAACGTAGTCCCTAACAAGGACCAAGTCGATCCGCCGACGTGGCTGAGAGCATATATGAGAAGCACCAAACACTGAAGCGTACATAAGTTATGCTGAACCATGAAGTTATCGGCAGCCAGGCACCTCATTGCGGAAGATCGGTATCTGGCTGTAAGCTCGGAAAGATTGCTTGCTGATGTACTGTTTTGTCCAAGCTGAGATACCAACGGATGTTCAACATTCAGAGATGTCACAGATAGAGAGAAAATCACAAATAGAAGTGCAATAAACGAAGGAGGAGTAGAAAGAGGTTGGTTTTGGAATTCGCGGTAGCGGGCTTCAAATCTAGGTTCATGCAAGATGTGAAAGAGCGGGGAGAACACTTCCAGGAAAATACGCTTCAGCTCGTCGCATATTTGGATAGGGGGTAACTCTTCAAGGATCTCCTCGACTAGACAGGTGCCTCCCGCGGAGAGCGGGAAACCGATGAACGTATCGAACGCAGGCTCACGCATCGTTTCAAGAAGACCTGCGTCCCCGATTCGCTCGAATGGCACATATCGCACATGGTTGGACCCTGAGGCCACAAGTTGCCCTGAATGATATCTTTTGTTGATGGCCCTTGTCTGAGGCGGAGAGACAGGGGCCGTCGTCGTAAACGGCAGGGAGGATAGTGTCGGCGTATTTTGCTTGTGAGTCAGTGCTGCAGTTGTGAGACTGATATTTTGCCTGAGAAGGTCGGCCAACTCAGAGACACTCCCGTCGAGGTTTCCATCTGGTGATAGTCTATTATGAGACACCACGGATTCTCGGCGAAAACGACAAGTTGACGCATAGCCCCTGTGCACGCATGTACCACACGGGGCCTGCTCATCGGAGCTAATGCAGCGAATCTTGCGCCGGCGGCAATTCTCACAACTGATTGGCACTCTCTGCGAAGCGGATTCCATCATTATCCTCGAGACGTTTTGATAACCACTCAAGAACAAGAACTGCTCAATACGGGGCTGGGAAATCTGGGGAAGCAAGAACGCGGGGGAGAGGGTGCGCGGAGATCCCTTGGTCCGGCGCGGGGCCGCGTTTGTCCGCTCGGAGATACCGGACTTCACTTGAGACACAAAGAAAGATCTTCTCAGCCATCCTGGGTATGGATAATTCTAATCCTTGAGTTTCTCACCTCGGACTGAGGGCGGAAGCTCCGCCTGGGGCAAACTTTAACTTTCTTTCATGCGGGGTTCCCTCAGAACCCCCATGGGGTCAGTATGCACTACGATCCAAGCACACTTAACGGAATGGAGCTGGTCCTGTTTATTAGATTTGGGGCATGACTATAAAGGGATCCTGCTGCACCCGGGAAAATATCCTTGCAAAAAAGACGGCCTGAAATTGGTTTACTCACCATCCCTCTTTTCAGAAGATAATCCAACCATGTCGGACACTATCGACCAAGCCGAGAAATATATTCCCCCCGAACACCTTGAGCGGCAGCACACGGCTGGGGGTCATCCCAATGACAGGTCCCAACCAGGGTTGCCAATTGTGCATCGCACCTTTGCCAGCCCTGCCCCCCTAGGCCTTCTTGCTTTCGCAACCAGTGAGTCTCGACCGTTCCTTCACCTGTTGATCCAATCTTACATTGAGTAAGGTATGTTTTTAATTAGTACCTTGGGGTTACACGCACGCTCCATTGGCACGCCAAACATTCTTGTTGGCGTCATGATTTTCTTTGGAGGTATTTGCCAGTTCGCGGCTGGCATAATGGAGTTCATGACTGGAAACACGGTGAGCAAGCTTCCTAAGCCTCCTGGTACTGTCTCCAGAACCTGTGTGCTCACTATCTGCAAAGTTTGGCGCCACACTCTTCCCCGCATATTCGGCCTTCAATCTGTCGTATGCTATGATCTACCTGCCAGGCTCGGGTATAATGGCCTCATACACAAGCAAGACAGGGGAGGTGCAGCCTCAATTTTATCAGGCCCTAGCTATCTATATTTGGGCCTGGTTTATTTTGACTGTATTTTTCACTATTGCGGCAATGCGTTCATCATGGGTGCTCTTCCTGGATTTGTTCGTTCTGAGCATTTGCTTACTTCTTCTTGCCGCGGGAAATATGGTCGGTAGCACTTCAGTGTTGACGGCCGGCTACTCATTCGGCTTGGTGGTGGCTTTCCTATCTTGTATGAATAAGCCCGCATTGATGTCTTTCGCCATTTAAGAACCATACTAACCATTCTCACAGACTGGGCAGGAGTCGCTGGATTATGGGCAGGGGACACTACCCCTATTAGTCTTCCAACCTTCAACATGCGCCCCAAGTCATATTGATGTCTGAAGGACTGAAAATTGTCACTTTCTCGCAGTCCGAAGCTACCTCAAGGAGGTGTATAACACACAAGACGACTTCAGTCTTGCTCATCTTGCTGTGCTGAAAGGCTTTGTTCCGGTTGATGGTGTTGAAGCTAGCGCTGCGCGAAGAGGAGACGCTTGGAAAGTCTTGATATCAATTAGAAATTGGACGCTCTGTTGTATACATATACAGGGGATTGATACACATAACATCGCCCCTTTTAGTTACTGCTCGCACCATCCCTGCCTTGGTCTTAGGCCCCTATAATTTCTACCGAAGTTATTCTCCCTTTTTTTTTGGAATTCTGTTTTGCCTAGTAGAACGGCAGGTTTTTAGGCCCAGTAAATCGCTTTCTACGTATATCTCCATCAAGAGCTGATTAGATGCGTATATCCTGAGAACTGAGCTTTCATCTCGCATCGTTAAAGGCTGCGCATATCCGCCAATCTCCGACCACGATAGCAAACCGTGCCCCCACGCCTTCCGTGAGCCTGTCGTCCAGACCCACATCCTTTAGTATCCTGTTCTTTCCAGCTATCCAATTTGTCCTTATATGTGACTACGTGCTGGTCCTAGTGGATATTTAGCGCGCAACCTAGGTGCTAGACGACCCTGAGCCTCGAACACTGATGGCTCAAGGGATAGAAGCGGTCGAGAATGTGGTGCGAAATTATTAATCTACGCATAGTTTTTTTGTACTTAATATAAGTATAAAAATAATAGTGCATACGTGTATACAGATGTATAGAGATATAGTGCGATTTAGTGAGGTAGGGTTTAACTAGGACCGAACTCTTATGATGTAATATCGTATAATTTAGACATAATTCTACACAAGTGATCCATAAACAGATTCCTGGGTCCCAGAGCGGGTCCCAGTCCCAGTCAGCTGGGACCCGTCTCCACGGTCGGAGACCTGGCTCGGACTTTCCCAATCCGGATCGGATAGCTGGTCATCAGTGGCGATGTCTCCGAACATCCCCCCTTTCATCCCCGACGCATAGTAAGATTCTTGCATCCACTATCGCGGCGTCCAGCATCAAATCATTCCCGCTGCCAGATATTTCCGACATCTCCTTTCTCGATCCGGCCCCCGATGGAGGAAGCCGGCCACGAAAACCGTCCAGACACGGAGGGGAGCGGTTCCACTCCCGCCAAATCAGCCTACACAACATGGAACAGCAAGTCAACCCCGGCTCGGAGTTACAAACGGCGACCCCGGCAGCCCATCAGCTGCGCGCCATGCAGGCATTCAAAACTGAAATGCGATCGGCAACAACCTTGCGCATCCTGCAGGCGACGGAGCTGTATTGACGAGTGCACTTACCGAGGCACACAACGCAACAACCAACGCAGTGCCCAACGCAATACCCCAAATTCCATCGTCAATGATGCCGTCACAAGAAATGATGCCGTCACAAGAAATGATGCCGTCACAAGAAATAATGCCGTCACAAAATCATTCCCGGCCAAACAGGGCTCATTGCAAACATTGCTGCCGGATTCATCCACGCGAGGTCTCCAGGAATTCATTCCAACTCTCATTCAACCAAGCACCACCCCCGAGGAGCAGCAACAGCAGGATAATACCCACACGCAATGGGATGCTCTCCTTAAACGCCCAATCGATCAGATGGGCCAATCGGAATTGAGCCCAGATGATCCTTTCACCCACTCGGGAAACTTTTGCTTTCCCTTTCCTTTCGGACCCAACATCTCCCAAGAAGAACTGCTTGCCCTTCTGCCCCCGACACACTGTTGCGAGTACCTCGTCACGGAGTACTTTATGCGCCTGTCGCCACTGTTTCACATTCTTCATGGCTCAACATTTCAAAAACAATATAATACTTTCCGGAACAATCCTTCCCAGGTTGATCTTTCTTGGTTGGCTTTGTTATTTGCCGTCTGTTCAGCAACCATGAATACAATGGAGCCAGATGACGGCATGGTTGGTGAAATCCTAAACAGCATACCTGGTCCCCACAGTGTTAGCACAGTGGCATACCACTACCGAACTGCTGCCATGATCTGTCTCTCGCAAGACCATTTCTTGATACGACATAGTCTTAGTACACTGGAAGCCCTTCTCCTCCTAATATACACAATAAGCAATAACGAAGGCGCCGAGCGTGCTTGGACCTTACTGGGTAAGTAGTTGAGCTATTCTTTGAGAGCCAACCAACGACTGATAAGTTAATTAGGCATGGCTTTGAATATTGGTATCGCTTTACGATGTAATGTCGAACAAGATGCGCAACGACTTGACTGCATAGCCACACAACGGCGACGCCGATGTTGGGCTGGTATCTTGCTCCTTCACACATATCAGGCCACTTTCTTTCGGGACATAGACATGTCAGCCTTGCTGAACCTTAATGCCATTATGCCAGCTGACGTCAATGATATCGACATTAAAAGCGATTCCATCTTAGCTCCCTCGAGCCAACCCACCCAGATGTCTTTGATGAGATTCAAGATCCAAATGTTCCAGCTTTCGACCAAGATTTGCCGCCACCTAGCAAATCACACGAGGCCAAACGAAGCTACTTTAAGCGTATTTGACAGTCAAGTCGCAGAGGAGCAAAGCCAGTGGGACGCTATATTTCTTCTGGATGGATCTCCAAATCTCCTAGACTCATCAAGCTACGCCCATTGGTGTATTCTGCAATTATACGCCCACCAATTGTATTTGCTTCTTCACCGCCCGTTCTGCAGAACGCGCAGTTCACACTTTCGATCGGCCTCCAGAGCAAAATGTATCGTATCAGGTACAGCTCTGCTCGATGTTCACCGTCAATTTTGTGACCTACCGCGTTTGCGACACTACCGATGGCTAGTATCGGGATTGACAAGCTTTTATGCCATTCACGGAGCCATGGCATTAGCGTCGTGTCTCCTAGATGAGCCTGAAAACGTTGACCTTTCTCCTTACCGTGCCGACTTTGATGCAGCGGTTGAGCGCGTTTATAAGCTTCAGGGCAACAGTCAAGTCTGTGCTCACGCATATCCCATCCTCAACCATCTTCAGTAAGTCTGAAATTGGAGTTCCTTTTTATGAGAATGATCCTTTCATGCCAGCTTTACTAATGTCATTTTTACAGATCAATGTTCTCTTCTCAAAGACATCAGCTCCCTTCAATTCCGGAAGGCCTTGACTTTGGTGCCACCTTTGACAACTGGATCGACGGTGTACAGTGGCTTAACCCAGAGTCTATCGACTGGGTAAGTGAATCATCTCTATTCATACTGACTCATTCTAATACCTTCACAGAACTTCTGGGATACATTTCTCAACGTTGGTACAGCTGCGTAGGGAGCTAAAGTAGGAATCTTCGCTCTCAAATACTTCTAAAGCCCTTTCTGTGCACATGTGCTCGGGACCATTCTTAATATCTCTGGGTTAGTCTTCGGGCAATTAATATAGTTTTGTAATATACCCTACTTGCTTTCGTCTCTGCGTAAAAAACCACGTGTTCTCTCATCGTTCGCCTTAGAATGGAGAACCTAGGTTACGGCATATGTGCACTGCCCGTGGGTCGTTTAAGAAATGCCTATCCATTTGATTTTGGTGCCCTCACGTAAATCATGTAGGGGTTTCGAGGTTCACTCCAACGTCACCATCTGTGATGCTCATATGGAGTAAAGCGAATTATATCTATATTTATCACAGGGCTTGATCTCACAAGTCACAGGTTTGAAAATCCTTCAGCTGTCTTTTCAAAGGACAAACTCCAATGTTTTGACCGGGATGCCCGGGAGCACTACCACGACGAGATGCTTCCGTTTCTCCAGCAGTGTACCCTGGCGGCACATAACCCAGGGGAGTTCGAGCACATTATGGAGTTAGACGAGACGGATCAATCGTATCTTCGTCATGACACCCTTGGGATCTTTACTAAACCATTATTCTCGATTTCATGCCCGCGGCCATGAAAGGTTGGGACCAGGAAGGTAGGATGTTTTTCTGTTCAGCAAGAAAACGCTAATCTTTTACTTCCTATTTTGTTGATGTAGGTAATATCAAATTGCAATTATCAGTGTTAAATTTCAAACTATCAGAAAATAAATTCAAAGACTGGTGGGCCTTGATCAGCGGATCAAATGGCCAAAGCAAGAACGGATTCCTTTCCAGCCTGAAAAGTTTCCTTTCCGAGCTGAAGATTATTGTTGACAACTTCCGGCATAAAATCAAAAGCAAGGAAGGATTCCTTTCCAGCCTGAAAAGTTTCCTTTCCGAGCTGAAGATTATTGGTAACAATTTCCGGCATAAAATCCCAAGCAAGAAAAGATTCCTTTCCAACCTGAAGATTGCTGGTGACAATTTCCGGCATAAAAGCCAATACAAAAGAAATAAGAAACACGAAAGTAAGAAGGATCAGCCTCCAGCGAAATCTGCTTCTCGAAACAGGTGAGACTTTCTCCTGGGCAAGCTCCTGGGTATTTCCAGTCGATCCAGGAAGCGTAGTTTCCTCACCATCATCTAGTCACGTGAACATTTTGATAGCACGAGAAATACCTTCGGAATTCTCGTATACGTGCCAGTGGCCAGTGTATCGAAGAACTTCCAATTTGGAACTGGGCAATTTGTCATGAAGACCAGTTACCACATTGACAGGAGATGTCTTATCCTCGTCGCCAGTCACGAAGAGGATTGGCATATTCAGCTTCTCAACTGACAATGGCGACGAGATGCCAGCGAGTGCTGTGCAGGCTTTAGCGTAGCCCTCTGGATTCGTGGCAAGCAGAGACGCGCGAACAGCAGCGTAAGAAACAGGATGGTAGAATTTGGTGGCACTGGATGTGCCTGCATCACTTACAGCATCGGCAGTTCCCGATGCCATCATGCCCTTGTCTCTGACGGCCTTAGCACGGTTGGTCATACCGACCTTTCCAGCCTCGGGAAGGGGGCATGGTGGAGGCCCCATCAGAACCATCTTCTCGACCTTGGAAGGGAATTTGATGGCATATGCCATCGAAATCAAACATCCCAGAGAGTGGGCAAACAAGGTCACCGAGGACGCTCCAGTCACATCGACAACATTCTGCAAGTCTTCGGCAAAGCTATCGATAGTCACGACAGAGGCAATGTTGGTTGGCGATAGCCCGTGACCTTCAAGGTCATAGACGTAGCTTGTGTAGCGTTCTTCAAAGCCTGGACTTTTAATGATCGGGGTAAAGTATTCGGTTGATGCGCCGAGGCCATGTACGAATACAGCAACGTCCGGCCCGTTACCAGTCTTGCGAAGGTGGACTGGCTTATCGCCAAGCATCATCAGTCCAGCACCACCAGCGGTATTTTCCAGGTTAAGAGTAGCAAGGTGAGACTCCAGCGCAACACCCTTGGCAATTTCATTTTCAGTGTTTGGACCTGCAATAACGTTGGAAAGACAACCCAGTCCAGTGACAGATATTTCCACTAGAAAGGAGAAACACTCTGTCAGTTTTACCCTTATCTAAGTGCGTAATAGAGAGACAACGAACCTTTGTCGCCTGGTTTCAGGAATTTGGGAGGGCTCTGGCCAAAGCCAACACCAGCAGGGGTTCCAGTCGCTATGATATCACCGGGTCTGATTGTCTGAGCATCAGACACGGTCTTGATCAAGTTAGCTACGGAGAAGATGAGATCATCTGTCGTTGCATCTTGGCGCTTCTCGCCATTGACAAAGGTCTGAAGCCGCAGTTTCTTCGGAAGCCTGCTTGCTGGAACGGCGATGGGCCCCTAGTGAATCTGATTAGTGTCCTATTTCCAAACTGATCAGCAGGGATATATCTACCATTGGACAGAATGTATCAGGAGATTTGCCCAAATAGAATTGCTTGTGGTCCCGCTGCCTCTCACGGGCGGTCACGTCTGCATGCAGAGTATGAGCAACGGCATTCATCATGGTTCCAAAGAATTTCTGCTCACCGTTTATAATTGTGTAGCCCCATACGTAGTCCAGTGCATCTTTCTCCCCAACTTGGAATCCCGGTTTGCCGATAATCACACCAATTTCCCCTTCGTAGTCAAGGGTACTCGTAAATTTATGATGTGGGTAGATCTCTGCGCCACATGGGACAATGCTTGTGGACCGCTTGGTGAATATAACGGGATGTGTGGCTGTTGAAAAGGTCAGCTTCTTTCTTTTTTCCTTCTGGACTAGAAAATTGTAAAATGAGCTTACGTTGCTCTTTCTTGTCACTCGAGTCATAGCCACTGCGATTCAATTCAACGGCATGGTCAACATAGTTTTTACCAGTAGCCAAGATATCGCGGTCGCTAATTGGAGCCTGAACCGTGACACTTGTCAGAGGGAAACTGTCGCCGTATGCAGCCACAGCATTGTCCAGTTCAATGATCTGGTACAAAGACGTTATGGGAGCACCAGACAACATGACCAATGGCGTCACCTCTGAGGAAGTCAAATCCAAATGGCCCACACGACTCCGTCCTTGATCATCAAGGTACGAAATGTAGTTGCCGTATTGCATGTTGGGTTTGGTGACTGGTTCCAGGGAACGGGGCAGCGCATCCTGCGAAAGGACGAAGTCCTTTGGCGAGGCTTTATGAAGTCGACCATTGATCATAATGACATCCAGCTTGGACTGATCTTGGAAGACAGTGATATCTTCCAGGGGGTTTCCATCTACAAGGATCATATCGGCATAGTAATTCGGCTGCACTTTACCAAGCTCATGTTCTTGCATGAAGAGTTTCGCCACGCCAGCGGTGGCAGAAATGATTGCTTCCATGGGAGTGAACTCGAACAACTTGACGAAATGCTCCAGGTCCCTAGCGTAGGTTCCATGAGGCGTCCAAGCGAAACCGTAATCACCGCCACTACAAGAAGGTCAGCTTAAGTTCTCATATGATGGGTCTGTCTCACATACGGCAAAACAGTAATTCCTCTTTGGTGCATTTCTTTCATGGCTCTGGTCGCGATTTCAAGCTCTTTCTTGTATCCGTCTTGCTCAGCCTTGTTGAATGAGTATCCGAACGGCCCAGCCTCGTAGGTCGTAGCATAAAGCCAGTTGACACCAGGGGCAACAACGTGACGGTGCTTGTTCTTTTCCAACTCATCCATTGTTGCTTCGTCAATGTAGCTGGCATGGTAAATGACATCTACCCCGTACTTGACGCACTGAGCCACAGAATCTCGCGCTCTGGCGTGAGAGCACACTCTGAGTCCTAGGCGATGCGCTTCGTCGACACAAGCTGCTGTTTCGGCTTCATCAAAGTAGCTGTCTTGAGCGGCTCTAATTTCAGTGATCTAGGATACAGTCAGTCAGAAACCCTGGTAACGTGATGTATCTTATTTACCTCTTCTCCCGACATGCTCAATTTGATCTGATCAACGCCGAGATCCGCATGGTGACGGATGACCTCTCTCATCTCGAGAGGTCCTAGAAAAGTGTCAGTCTGGCATTTCAATAGACCGTGACGACAAATTGAGTCAACGAATACACACCATCGGCATAAGCGGTGATTCCTGGAGTGAGCTCACCCCCTCTTCGGGCAATCTCCTTTCCATTCGCCAGGTAACGCGGACCAGGAATGCTACCTTGGTTGATCGCATCACGTACAACACAGTCCAATCTATCCTTTGCGGAAGCCGCACCGTAGCACCTAAACAGTATAGGTTAGATATGATGTGATTGATTTGCATGGAGGAACAAATCAAAGCCTTACATGGTGTATCCGGAGTCCAGGTATGTCATCGCAGATCGGGCAGTTGAGATTGTATGCTCTTCTACGCCAATCTCCCCAAGGTTGTCTAAATTCCGGAGTGCAGTCAGAAAGGTGGGCACGTCTGAACGGGATGCTCTCTTGACCTACCCAAAGCCGACCCATTCCAGGTCAGATGTGTGTGAGCGTCACCCAAGCCAGACATGAGGGTACGGCCCTTGCCTTCGATAACGACAACGCCCGGCTCTTGACGGAGCTTCTCAACGTCTGGCACGACTCCGACATGCCGAATGCGCTCCCCTAGGTACTTGTAAATGTGGGTTCGATCGAGAGAAGGACTTTCACATACCTTGTACATATACATCACCGGAATAGGGTTCGGCGCCAGTCGAGTCCAGACTGAAATTGTCAGGACTTTTTTTTAAAGCAAAAACATTCACTCAAGGCAATACTCACATTTTTACATTGAGAATCAGGATTCTGGAGTCGTTGGATGTTTCTACGAGAGTCAGTTATGTCGCCCACATTTACCGGTACTAGAAACGAGAATTTACCAGGCATGCGATGGGCACGAGGCTGCAACGCGACATCAAACTGTACATCCTCATGTGGGGCTAGCTTCCGTGTTGGTAGTGGGCTTCCCCAGTCGGCCATAGTCCTGGCTGAGCGTTTGGGAGTTGCGGTCCCTTTGGGAGTTGTGGTCCCTTTGGGAGTTATGGTCCCATTAATTTGAGCCTGGTACGGCAAAATCGTTCTGGCAATGGTAGATACCATAGTGGCCCAAATAAACCTGTTGAAATGTAATGGAGGTGACTTATTTGGTAATGAGTCTCAAAAAGGAAATTGTATCAACCACCGGGCGTGGCAGAGGTAAATGCGAGACTTGCAGAATCTTGCTTGTATTTATATCATTGATCCCGCACTACAACAAATGCAGATGATCCCAGGCACCCTTCTTCACTAAGTCCGATTTTCCAGGTATTCCCCGCAATGCAGCGGCGCGTTCTCTGGGGAAGTGGCGTTCATCCGAAACCTCCAGAGTAACTCCGAACGTAGATCCACGGGCGGCGAAGCTTCACGGAAGTACCCCATAGAGGTGGTTGGTAATGCCTGTTGTGATCGGGATAATTGGCTTGCACATGGTTGGTACCTTTGCCATACACGGGCACTCGGAGACATCGGAGATGACCTCACTGCGAAAGAAAATGGATCTGTACGCGACGGTCATATGACCCCATATCTGCATATTGTGGTCCTTTTCGACAAATGTCGTAAGGAAAAGATATCTCTCTATCAACATACATCTCAATAACCAGTTTCGTCGGCACCGTTCAAACGCATCATGGTACTTTATGGTCTACGACAAACCCCCAGTTTTGGTCTTACATCGCCTGGAAAGCACACGGTGATGCCAGACACAACACACATTGAATATTCAAAAGAACAAGCAAGAGATCATCAGAGTGATAATGATGCCTGTGATGGCAAACCGCAGGATCATGATGATCAACACCATCGGAATCGTCATCACGTTCATTCCCCTTTCCACGGGCGCAGTCACGACCACCACCTTCACCTCCACAAAAACCGAAAGGCTGAGTCGGTATCCGGTGACTTGCCTTTTTTTCCTGCGACCGAAGTTGAAGAGGCCGATGGAAATGACGGCTCTCCAATTTGTAAGTGTGCCCGGCTCAGACCTCGTGGAGACAACCGAGCCCTGTGTAGGTATTGACAGACGCACAGGGATTGTAATTGACGATATCATCTACGATGTGACAAATTTCGCGAATGAGCATCCTGGAGGTGCGATGCCATTGAAAAATCTGGCCGGCAAGTCATGTTCATGTAGGTCCGACAATCCACAACTATAGTAACACAAATTAACGACATTTTCAGGGCAGTTCCATAAAATCCATAATAGAAAGACCCTTGAAGTTTATGGATCGAAGCTGAGAGTTGGTCGAACAACCGATGTACCAAATCCGCACAAGGAGCCGCGACCTCAGCTGTTCCGGCAGCTTTGGCAATCTCATCACTTCTGATTCGATTCCTGGAGACATATTCACTATTTAATTTAGGTATCGATATATATATTTCGAAATCTGAGCTATTTTGATTGAAAAACCGTTGCGATTATAGTAATATGATTCACCAGCGAGCTCGCAGTCAGAGCAAGGATAAGAATTAGTTTATTTGCGAGATAAACAATACTATGCATCATGTAGAGACCTTGATTTATAAATATTATTGTTCGCCAGTATTATTCAAAATACGATGAAATCCACGGATGAAATCAATAGGCACCTAGGTATTCTGAGACTCTGTAGGACTCTCCTTGACATTTATTTTCTAACAAAGCCCTAGAATCCAGGGGCATCATCTTAAAAGAAAAAAAAAGTCTAACTGGTTTCTGAAATATGAAGTTGTCATTTATCGCATTTTTTATATTTCGGACTCGGGTGCTCGGTCGTGCGCAACTCGAATTACCTTGTTGTTTTCAAGAGGTCATGTGTTCCTTCCCCGCAAAACGGAGATGCGCGGAGATGCACGGAGATGAGCGGGCCTACACCCACTCTCCCGGAAATATGCAACCCCCGCATCATCTCGGAGATGAGGAAATAACTCACTGAAAGTCGAGCGAAAAGAACCATGCCGATAAAGGCATTCATCATCTCCGTCTCGGCCAGATGGATGCTATCGGAGACCGAGAATGCCCAAATAGTGGGGTAAATTCGCCCATATTTAAATCTTACTGAAAGTTTGCGAATTGTCTTTTGCGTGCCGACTTCATACCAGAAAGATCATCGCAATACACTTTTGCAATATGTCGGCTCCTCTGACAAACTATGTTGCTTTTCTAGACCCCGAGCTTCAGGTGCCTCGTGTTGGCCACCTTAACTGGGATGACGAAACAATTCAGCCTCTAGCATTTACTTCCGGGGCACCAGTTGAGACCTTGTTTCAAGTCATTGTAGCGGGTCATCATTCCACAAAACCAACTGGAACCCCGCTCGCAGCTCACTCGGTGCAACTACGACCTCCTTTCGGCGGTCGGGATATTCTTGCGGTTGGCAAAAATTATGCTGAACATGCGACCGAATTCAACAAGTCCGGATATGACAGTTCCGATAAGGTTGATCAGCCAACTCATCCTGTCTTGTTCACAAAGCGTGCAACTTCGATCGTGGCACATGGAACTCCCATTGCTCTTCACCCGGCTTTCACCCAAACTCTAGACTACGAAGGTGAGATTGGCGTGGTTATTGGAAAGGGCGGCCTTGGCATCAAGAAGGAAAATGCTATGGATCATGTATGGGGATACACAATCATCAATGATGTGACGGCTAGAGAGCGTCAGCGCGATCACAAGCAGTTTTTTATTGGCAAATCTGGCGATACCTATTGCCCAATGGTGAGTGATTCGGACTATTCGATTTTGTTTTTGGTTAGACATCCTGCTCACCGTATATCCTTCAGGGCCCAGTCGCGGTTCCAGCAGATCATCTGCCTGATGTACTCCAAGTACAAACTTTTGTCAATGGTCAGGAACGACAGAGAGGCACAACGCAAGACCTGATCTTCTCAATTCCCACTTTGATTGAGACACTTTCAGTGGGAATCACTCTTCAGCCAGGAGATGTCATTGCTACCGGAACTGTAAGATCCCATACGTGCAAGCATTTATAAATATCTAACATCATAAAATAGCCCGCTGGTGTTGGATTTGGACAGAATCCGCCGGTATGGCTTCAGCCAGGTGATGAGATCAAAATCTCAGTTACCGGCCTGGGGTCATTGATTAACACAGTAACGAAACCAAGCCCGCATATTTCTGCTGCACCTGCCCCGGATGACTTGAAATTACCGGAAACCAATGCTTCCAAAACCATCACTGGAGAGAGTCTCACTACGATAAATGGAAAGCGCCTCTATTACAAGAAACAAGGCACCGGAAGCAAGCCGATTGTCTTTGTACATGGCCTGGGAAGCTCCAGCGAGTTCTTCACGCCATTAATCAACACCCTGGGCCTGAACACATCCCATCAACTGCATCTCCTGGACCTAGAGGGACACGGGCTGTCTCCTACGTCACCATTGTCCTCCGTCACGATTGAATCTCTTGCGGACGACTTGAATGGCCTGTTTGAGAAAGCAGGAATTTCCTCAGCTTCGGAAGCAACGGTGGTGGGACACTCGATGGGATGCCTCGTGGCTCTCTACTTTGCTATCAAATACCCAGAGAAGGCTATGAAGCTCGTTCTACTTGGCCCACCCGCCAACCCCCTACCGCCTCCCGCAGTGGACACATTCAACGAGCGTGCGGCTCTTGTTAGAAGAAAGGGAATGCTTGCGGTTGCTGATGCAGTCGCCACCGCCGGCACGTCAAAGCGTACCAAGTCTTCACTTGGCTTCACAATTGTACGGCTCTCCCTGTTTGGAACTGAGCCCGAATCGTATGCCAAGGCGTGCACTGCTCTTGCCGGATGTAAAAGGTTACCGGTCGAGTGCGTTCAGTCAAAAACTTTGATCGTCACAGGTGACGAGGACAAGGTCAGCCCGCCTGAGCTGTGCGCTTCCTATGCTGAAAAAATTCCCGATTCTTTGCCTCCTGTCGTTCTGAATGAGGTTGGCCACTGGCATATCTTCGAGGACTTCCGCGGCGTGGCTGATGCAATCCGCGATTTTATTTGATTTTTACCGTCGCGGCCTTCATGTTCAATTAAAAGCTCCGAAATTTTGGAATGTATAGACATTTAGACCTCTTAGGATATTGATGACTTGGTACTGAATTCTCTCTTCAAATCTTATAAAGCACGTTCGGAACCATCAATATGGAGCAGTATACTTACTATTATCGTCCTTTCTGTCAAATTCAACACGCACTCATATTTTATCTTTCTAGATAGGGTATAGAAGGATGAAGATCTAGAAAATACCTAAATAATGATAGTAGAGATGTATACTGTCAGCATTAAATAATCAAGGCTTCGCTGCCCGGCTAGGTATGTGTGTCGCACCGCAAATTCGGAACTTTGCCAAGAGTTGCCTCTTTCTGGTGGATGAAGTGGTCATCCATTTCGAAATATTACTTTTATAAATGACAACAATCTGTTTTATTAAGCTCAATTTGGTTCTTTCAATAATTAATACTTAAAACAAAGAACTTTAGAACAAGTCCTGAAATGAGATATATCTAAATCACCCCTCCAAAACTAAGGACTCTAATATCCAGGTCTGTGGACGTGTCTCAACGAATAGTCATGATCTGATAGGTAGGAAGGGCTGAAGGCCTTTTTCCCACTAGCAAGACCACACACTTGTTCCTCGTTGAGACCTAGCCTTAGAAGCTATCAGAAGACGCTATGCGATGCATCGCTAGCTAGCTGGGCTATCAGCATCTGTCGCAAAGCTTCGGCACATTCGTCATAAAATCTAGGTTGGTTTTTCACCGATGTCCAACCATTGACATCAATCACGTAGCTTTTCCCTCCATTCCGAACAATGTCGAACCCGCAGATGGCCTGGCCAAACCCCAGAGAGATTTTAGCAGCAGCCTTTACTTCTTCCCTGCTTGCCTCCGTGATTTGCCTTATTTCTTTGCCATTTGCATTCCGATAGACCATGCCAGTAACCGCCGGAGATTTCCGCGTAACTGCCAGACAATAGCGAGGGCCCACAGCATAGGCCTTGACATCCTGCCCGTGGTCCGCTGTCAAAAGCGGCTCGTATATATAGCTGTTCGTCGTTCCTTGTTCCGTTATGCATCGTGGGACGTATAGCTCAGGATCATATTCTGAACACTTGTTGCCAATTTTTCGGAATAAGCGCCTGCCCCCGCCTCCTTCCGAGGAGGTGCTAGGATAGTAGACATAGATGTTGTGGTCCTCTGCGCTGACCGGCTTCTCGACGAAGGGCTTGTGGAGCTTCCGTCCGTCCACTATAAGCGTGTTTCCGTCTGTCGACAGAGATACTATAAGGGGAGGCAGAGGCTTGTTGCCATTCTTGGAACTCGGAAGTTTCAGTCCGACCGAGTTAAAGACGTGCTGCGCGAGTTGATGACTGACTTGAGGGCCACCATCACGGCTGACTTCAAGTCTCTTAGGCGTCCGTACTCGCAGAATATCTAGAACCTGGTGGCAAAGGCGGCGGTCAAACAGAAGCTTCTGCATAAGTAAGTCGTTGCAGGAAATCGGCGAGCGGAGTCGAGTATACGAAATTGCCTTATCAAGCGGGAAGCCATCCGAATAGAAGGCGATGAGAAAGTCGCAGATAGGCCATTCCTCCACAGGCCTATTCAAGATCACATCATCGCCGAACAGGACAATCTCGATATCGCCCTTAGCTTCTAAGCAACGAAAGACGTCCTGATTAGGTTTGCTGACCGCCTTGTCTTCCATAGCACATATCCCAAGCCTCCCCAACGAAGGTGAAAAACTCCGATGCATTGTCTTGCGGCCGGTGGTGCCATTCAGTGAATGAACTGCCGATGGGAGTTGTAGCGCCTCGATGTCGTGGTCGTCTAGACGAGACACTACTTTCAAATGGTGGTCGTTCCAATTGACTTCGGGACTTCCGCTGATGGCTGCGAGTTTGTATAGTGCGGATATCATAGTGACCTAGACATTGGTGGTTCAATTGAGATGTCTGATCAGCCCTTCTGTAGCCAACTCAGGATCCCACGGGCCGTGGTAGAATCGTTCGGGCGGATAAGTTGATAAATTGCCATAGATAAAAACATCAGCTTAGAAATCGCTGATTTGGCGGTTACTGCAATCCTATTGTGCTGAAGAGTATTATGGAATGGAAGAAACGAAATTTAGAGGGATTTAGACTTGGCTACAGCGACAGCTACATATAGGGTAAACAAGGATCTAACACAGCCGCATATCACATGGAGAGAAAAAACCGCTCCGCTAGCCAAGAGTCGTCTCCACCATCGATAAATCGCTCACTCATACCCAAAATGGTAACGTGAGTCATTAAAAAAATAACTCAACCCCACCCTAGTGAGACCCTTGGAGCAGGTTTTTAGTGATAATATTTTATATCGATCGAACTCGATTTTGGTGATCTGTATATAGCAATCTGATCAAAGTTCTCAGCATTGAAATATTGGAGAAAGCTTTTGTGAATATCCCGGATGCCCCAAGAGAGACTATCCATTGCAAATCCTCTTGCACGGCCAGGACAGTCACCATCGGCGCATCTGTGTGAAGAGCTGCAGGTAGCAACTGCTTGTTTTGTTCCCACACACCTTGTTCTAATGAGCCTTAGGACCCTTCAGTTGGTGTACTTGAGCCGAATTGCCGTCTTCCTGAAGAACTTCGATGAAAGTAGTGACATTTTCCTGGGCTGGTCGAGAGCCACAGGGTACCATTGGACTTTTTACGCATGAGCTTGATGACTTTTCCCACCTCGCTTTCAACCTTGAGTTTGTGAATACGCAGTCTAAAACGAGTAGTGGAAGGCACCCTGCACGATGCACTGGGCGAATGCCGTTCACAGTATCGACGAGTCAGCCACTTCAATGGTAACGTAAGAATTCAATTACATAGGTTCTCTCCAGGTTATTATCACAAGTTATCTTGAAAAGTCGCCGTCATAAGTTCTTAGTTACTGAGAGCTTCCATCTCCTTTCCCCGGTCTTTTCTCTTCTCAAGTATCCCTGCTGGCTACTGTTCCCTTTCAGAGCGTGACGATCCCCGGTATCATAAGCTGCCTCGACTCACGATCCCCGTAGAATAGCAAGGGCTAGGCGCTTCTGGGCCACTCTTATCCTCATTGTTCTCAGGCCAAGGCGAGCAGTATACAACAGGTGACGGAGCACGACGTGGGTATCTCGCATCTCTGAATTTGCTCATCAGGTTACCCACACAGCCCAAATTAACACTGCGTGCAAAGGCTTGCTGTCTATCAGGGAATTTGACTCCCTCAAGATCGATAACTACCACATGTCCATTGTTACAGAACAGAAAATTGCCCAGGTTCAGATCATAATGCTCGGCTCCGTATTTGTGTAGCTCCTGGAAGACTTTCTCAAGTTGGGTTTCCAGAGGTTGTTTTTTGGAAGCTTGATTCGACGACTTTAGCGAGATCGCGCAGAGTAATACCTTCAACCTCTGAAGGATTAAGGCGGGAAGCTCATTAAAAGAGCCTTGACCGAATAGAGTTGGAATCACGGTCCCTTGAAGCATTCGCAGCCTCTTGTAGGCAGTTATCTCATCGCAAACTCATCTTCCCGTTCATGTTTCTGTTGTTTGACAATACTGTTTCTGGAAGTCCAAAACGAGGCTCCTCGAGTCCTAGGTGGTATACGGTCGGACGACGCTCATTCAGCAGCTTATGTTTCTTCACAGCGATGCGGTTGTCGCCAAAACAAAAGATCTATAATGTGTGAGCTTCGCCAAATTATCCATTTCATGTCCTTGAATATAATATTACTGGAGACTACGCGTTTTGAAGCATGGGATCCATGGTGAGTAGAACGAGTGGCGCATGGAAGCGGTTAAAGAAGAGGGAAGGGATGGGGGAACTAGACATTTTACTGCGGTTGATTACTAAATCGGTAGCATAACTAAATAACATGAAGACTTTGACGCCGAACGAATACCGATTCAATAAAAATTTGATAGGCAAGTTATGGTGCTTTCTCATATTGACAAGCGGAGCAAGCTCGGAGATGCTCCATCGCATTTGCTTTCCGACGCCGACAGGCAGAACACATTATCTTCTGATGCCGCACCATCAGGGAGAAAAGGATATGATTCACCCGGGAAAATCTCAACCAGTCTGATTTGGGGTTCAGAAAAACAACTTAGAAAAAGAGAGATGAAACGCGGTTGGTGAGTCATGTGATTTCCCACATCCCCCGCAATTCGGCCTCTCGCTCCGAGGTCAAGCCAATGCCAACCGGTCGTCGACAGGGGCCACTTGACTTCTGCTATAGTCTGTTTATTTCAATGTCTGCTCCCAAACTTGCACAAGCTTGTGTTTACTGTAATAGAAAAAAGGTGATCTCATGTGGCTTTCCACTCCGTCTCAATTCGACACCAATTGACGAGGACTCTAGATCAAATGTGACTTTCCCTCCGGGGACAGCTCTTGCCGGGCATGCAAAGACCAGGGAATTGAGTGCACGTGTGCTGTCCCATTTCCCGAAGAATAATCCCACTGGTAACTAACATGAAGAAGGCGTCGGACACGTAAAAGACCCAGGCAAGCCACAGACCAACACGTGCCAGACCGTCAAGAATTTGAGCAGCTCGATGAGCAATCACACTTGCTCTCGGTGAGCTCGCGGAATATTTCGTGTCCCGAGACATCCGATTATCTTCCTCCAAACTCACGGCCACCCCGGTACGCCAGTGTCTCGGGTTCGCAAAACGCCTCGCCTGTCAGGAATCAAGGACTGTCAGAGTATCACTTTACAAACTCAAATTCGGAGTTTAGAAACCACAGCGAACAATCTCGCTCAGAAAATGCCAAGGGAACTCCCAACGAGGGATCTACCACCTACATTGGTCGGGCTCATTATCTAAGCCAAGATACACCGATCGACGAAGACTCATCTCGGGCATATCCATCTTATCAGCCAGATGGTCTTTCTGGAATAGGGGAATCGGTTATGCATATGTTCAAGGCATTTGATTTACCTGTTAGGTCTACTCGACAAGGTCTCATTGACAGTTTTATCCAGTTCTGCTATCCCTGGACACCAATTTTGTCCCACGGGGAGGTAGATTTCTCTACTGCAGACCAGCCGTCACTTCTCTTAACTCAGGCCTTATTTCTGGCGGCGAGTAGGGCGTCATCATCCCCGGGTGTTCTCGCCTTTGCAACACCAGAGCAATTCTACCAAAGGGCAAAGATCCTCTTCTTTATGAATCACGAGGCAAATCCTCTCGCGGTTATTAAAGCAAGCATCATGTTACAATGGTACACCCCCGATGGGCCAGAGCATGTCTCCTATGATGCGGGAGAATTCTGGCTGAGGATGGGAGTCGGAGTTGCATATCAGGTTGGCCTTCATAGAGACCCTGGCGTGGGACAGAATGCATCCATGAGGCGCCGGGTCTGGTGGAGCTTGGTGGTGAGAAAATATCCAGACTTCCTCCATTGAGCACACATTAATATTGAACATACATAGGTTAGGGACGCGCTCATGTCAGTTGCGCATGGTCGGCCGCGAGCCATAAACTACGAAGACGTCAACGTTCGCCCCTTGTGTAGCTCAGACTTTGAAGAGTCCCTGGCGGGAGGTGCCGATCTGTTTATACACTATGCGCGCATTTGCTGTATTCTAGGGGATCTAACCGAATCTTGTTCCCGGAATGCGTTGTCACGGGCCAAAAAGGACCACTTCCAGAGCCTCCTTTTTTGCTGGCCAAGGGTATTACCTCCTCATCTTCACATATCGCATCAGCGGCTCAACTCGGACGAATATACGCTCTCCACCTACGATCTGAATACACGTCAACTCCATATCCCCTATTTTATGGGATTAGCCATCGTCGGTCGTCCTGACACCAAGGGCACCATATCAGCGCAATCGATTCTCGCCGCATCCTTCGTTGCTGGGATCTTCGACGAACTTCTTGTGCGCGATGATATTAGCCACCTCGCTCCTATCTTCACTCGCTACTGTGTGGCTGCAGGCTTCGCCCTTGTCTCATTAAGACCTATCCCTGAGCTATGGGAAGCATGTCAGCCTGATCTCCAGGTTCTACGGTTAAGTCTCAGGGAACTGAGCAGACGCTGGAAATCAGCTATTGGAGGTTCCAAGGCACTGGATTCCATTCTGGCCACACAGCGAAATAACGCAACGTTCTCGATGAAAAAGACGTCGTGGCTCACTGAGGACCAACAGTTCTTTTTCAATGGATACCCACTCGAGCTCTGCCAAATGTGGAAACCATACGCATTTTTCTGTGAAAAGGCCGCCCGTGAGCAGGAAGTTAGCAGTCGCTCGGTGTCTGGTCCTATTAACCGAGACTTATTTATTTCTCCACATTCCCACCTAGGAGACAATATTACAAGCACGGTGCCATTTATGCCCGTCGTCGAGTCAGAGTTGCCGGATTTTTCATTGACAGATTTCATAGGCGAGGGCTTGGAGAATTGGTTTGGACAAGAAATAATGGGGTCTCCAGGTTAGCTGCACGGGATTCAAAAACGATCACTCGGTCCTTGTGGCTCGTTCTCACCACGTCCCTGGTCAAGTCGAGTGATCCGATATGTATTCTTATTATCAAAATCTCCTAGAGCACCGTGTATTCTGGGTCTCATCATCACTAAGCTCGAGACTTAGAACCATAGTTGGATAGCCTCGGGAGTTCCTTGAAATCCCAACCCTACACGTATCTTCTCTCAGAGCCCGGTGATCCTCTCCCCGGTCGTCATCGGAGTTCTGGGATTTTTAGATCGCCGAATGCCGACATATTGTGCGGGGTAGTGGGACTCCGGAGATCCATTCCCCGTAATACCGAGCAAACGCCGGATGGTGATACACTGTACTATTCGCCCCCGAGTGAAATGTTGGAAGTCGCTTGGTTTCGAGAGTGGAAGCTTACAGACATATAATCAATCGTGGTTCATTAAAAGGTGTTTCCCCCAACAAGAGTATTCTGTCATTTCACATTCAACGACCATGAATACTACACCCACCCCATCTGCGACTGAGCCGAACGAAGATCGCACTCGAATCGTTCCTCCCCACATTGGTCGTCATGTTCTTCCCAATAGTCCACTCTTCGCGAAACTTCTCAGACATGCCCGTCGCGACCGCCTTGCCATTAGAGACAACATCCTCAAGATCGAGAAATCTTACGGCGACCTCCTAGCGGATGTGTTGACCTATCGGACGTTTTTAGAATCATCTTTAGAGAGCACAGTCTTGGAGAAAATCGAACGAAACGATGAGGTATACATTGGTGTGTTAGCGGCCGGTGGCTACGAGTTCACTGTCGCCATCCTCGCAGTGCATGCACTCGGAGCGGCAGCCGTGCCGATGAGTAAGTTTAATATCTGCATTGCAAAAAGAAAAGAAGGCAATTAACGGCAATATAGCAACCAAGAATCCAGTCGAAGAAGTCGCATACTTCGTGCAGAAAGCTCAACAAGTTGCCATTATCCACTCGTCGTCTGCGAACAACCTCGCTCACTCGGTGAAGGAGTATGTCAACCATCAAGGTGCATCTCTTCCTTGTTTTGATGTGCTGTCCCACCTGCCAAAGGTATCAGACGTGTCACCCCATGATTTTGCTATCTCATCCACCAAAACCCTCGACGGGAACTCTCCCGGGGTCGTCATCTTTACATCCGGTACCACGGGAAAGCCCAAGGGCGCGGTCATGCGTCGCTCGTATACCTATGAGACCGCCACCGCCATTGGCGACGGTTACGACATCGTTCCGACCGATGTTATTCTGCACGTTCTCCCTGTGCATCATACAACTGGCCTTGGCACATCCTTCTTCCCCTTTCTGAACTACGGCGCATGCATCGAGTTCCAAACCGACAATTTCGATCCAGCATGGGTTTGGAAGCGCTGGAGGCAAGGTGGAATTTCAGTTTTCTCAGCCGTGCCCACCATCTACATGAGATTGAAATGGTATTTTGAGAAAAATATCGCATCTCTCCCTCCTACAGAAAAGCAAGAGTATGTCGCTGCAGCCAATGAGCTCCGGGCCTTGCTCTGTGGATCCAGCGCGCTAGTTGACTCTGTTCAGAACTTCTGGACAGGCTTGCGGCAGCGGCCGATTTTGGCGCGATATGGTGCATCCGAATTCCCTGGCTGTATCAAGATCGGCGCGGAGCCTGATCCCAACCTACCGGTCGGATCGGTCGGCACGGCTATCCCTGGCGTGGAACTAAAGCTGACTGAGGGCGATCATGGAGAGCTTCTTGTCAAGTCTCCATGGATGTTTTCTAAGTAAGAGTCTGCTCTTTTGTTTTCCGTTTCCACTATCCTTACAAATGGTTATTAGGTATCTTTACGATGACGAAGCCACACGTGCCGCTCATGACCCCGATGGTTACTTCAAGACGGGGGATCTAGCCCGTCGCGAGGGACAATACTACTTCATTGTGGGCCGCGCTACTGTTGATATTATCAAATCTGGTGGCTACAAAATCTCAGCTCTTGAGGTCGAACGCGAGATTCTGGAGTTATCATATGTTGCAGAAGCCACGGTTGTTGGAGTGGAAGACGAGGAGTTTGGCCAGAGGGTTGCTGCGGCTATTGTTCTAGATACCCGTCGAAATAGATGGCAAGGCCCAGGTGCAAGACCTAGCATTGACCAGCTCAGGGCAGATTTGAGGAAAAAGCTTCCGGGATATAAGCTACCAACCATGCTACGGGTGGTAGATGGTGAGCTTCCCAAGGGGCCTACGGGTAAAATCCAAAAGAAAATACTGGGACCGAAGCTTTTTCCTGTGCCTGATTTGATGAAAATCCCAGAGGTTCAGGTATGGAAGCGAGGCAAAAGGGACGGTGCGAAACTGTGATATCCTACATTTGAGCACATGAGCACCTACAATGAGACGAAAATTATACTACGAAAAGTTTCCACTGCCTTTGCGATTCTAGATCACTATCCTCTTTTAGACCTTTTTATTGAACTATCGTATCTTTCAGTAGCCTCGATTGAAGGAACCCAGAGACCTGTTTCTGTAAAGCAAATCATCCTCCATTCCGCTTCATCCACTTTTCCACTCAGCGCATCACTTTGTTTTCGTTCTCAATTCGGTGAGCACGTATTTCCTTGAACCGGGGACTCGCACTAGCTTCAGACCTCCATGGTTACGCTTCGAATAGCCAAGTCTCGGAAGGCTCGGGTCTCCTACTGCCTACGTCTTTGAATTTCCAAATACCGAGTCACTCCACCCCCAAATGATAAGTCACGCAAAGAAGGGCCGTTTTCACGGTAGAAATGAGGGGAAGAGGTCTTCCAGTAACTCAATTTCCACCAATATTGTCTTTTGTCGATGACTTCATTATCTCGGCATTACGCCGTGGAGCTCCGAGGGCCGGGAATCGGCGTTTAGATGACTGTCACGTATAACGCCGAATCTTGTATCAGCCGGCATCTTTATATGGATATTGACCTTTCCAAAAGAACAGAAATCCCATGTATAGCCCTTAATTGTGTCTACTTGCTTCCATACCTTTGTTCTGATCTTCGGGAAATGGACAGAACACGCACGAATGCCGATCCAACTCTAAAGAGAAAAAGGGGAAATGTGGCCTGCGTGAACTGTCGGGCAAGAAAGGTCCGCTGCAATGTGGAAGGCGGCATACCATGTCACAACTGTACAACCGATAAGACCCCATGTTCCATTGTGCAGCGCAAGCGCCGAATACCTAGGCTTGACGAGGGGTAAGTCGTGCATTTCACGGTATTTTACATGATTTAGGTAAGCCGAAGCTAACCTCGATCAACAGGCCAAATGCATGCTGTCATGGAGTTAAGCAAGCGAAAGCCCGTCTGTCTACACCTAGTTCATTATACAGTACTCCATCTTCATCTCACCCTCTATTTCTTGAGGATTATGGAGAGCCGGGTCGAAAAGCTAGCCCTACGGCGATACCTCAATTGCCATCAGCGGAAAGTCACACGACCCATGTTGATCAGGTAATTGCCTCGTGGATTCTATCCTGTCCGGCTCATCTCCGCTCTGGATTACCAGATAACCTCCTGTGTACCATTACTCGCACCAGTCTCGGCGAGCAAGCGCAAACTCCAAAGCCATCATTCCTTAAACAGACATTTCAAGACTGCTTAAGCCACATCGGAAGCATGATAGAGGATCGACCTATGACACCAATCGCAACACCCTCGTCTAAATCTGGGGGTTACTACGATCAACCTACGGGAGAAGAGACGAGCGACAGCGAGCCTGCCAGTGGCTGGCAGGAAGAATTTCGAAATCTTTTGACAACACACAAGGAACTGATCGCTCTGTCGTGCAGGCTTTCGAGCACAATTGTTAGCTCAACAGCAAGACTTAACAAATCGTCTAATACCGAGGCGCCTAGAAATCCTTCGGATATTGACAGTATGGACACATGTTCCAATGAGCAATTGCCTGAAATAAGCCCCGCTCCTTGGGATGTGACCAACTAC
The DNA here is from genome assembly GCA_037042055.1 of Penicillium sp. S103-07. Classification (NCBI taxonomy): domain Eukaryota; kingdom Fungi; phylum Ascomycota; class Eurotiomycetes; order Eurotiales; family Aspergillaceae; genus Penicillium; species Penicillium sp. S103-07. Next base: position 68,398 of record JAXQJQ010000066.1, read on the forward strand.
TCCCTTCCTGATGAATTCGGGGCATCTGGCTTTGACTACTTTTTGGAAATGTTGGATTCGGAAGCAAAATCGAGTTAAACGCTCGGGAGAACGCTTTTGGTTCTGGCGTCTGCCTTGTTTTCGAGTAAATAACTAGCCATATTGGGAGCAGGAGATTCTGCGATCTATGTAATAGAAGCAATTATTTAGATGTCTCGGTTATACCGCACCACGAATATTCCATAAATACGGAGGATCTCGTATTTTCTTTGAAAGAGACGGGAATCCGCATCATGTAGGGTCGCCACCGCCGAGTTTCCATTCCCTAGCGCCGGCGTTTTTGCTTCCCCGCATTTTTTTTAATTCCCCGGATTCGCCTCATACATTTCCAACCCCCAGCCGAAACCCTGGGAATCATGCGGGCGATCAATATAAAGACTGTGAATGCTAAGTGGACTTGCAATGATTCTATACAAGCCTGAAATTCAACCAAGAACTCAAATCTCCAAGATCAATGGCTACACCACGCAAATTCTTCAATCTACGAGGCCTGCGCCTGAAGGCGGCCATGGTGGTTCTTGTTGTTATGCCTAGTTTCCTGCTATTTGGGTATAACAATGGATCGACTGGAGGGATCACGGACCTTGAGTCATTTGTGAAGGTTTGTTAACACGATCATGGCCTTTGTACCTTGGCTAATTCAAGAGTAGCAATTCCCCTCGTTGGACACGGTCAACACAACCGGTAGCGTTGAGTCCCAGAATTCTGTTAATCTAGGTATAAAATGCCACGAGCCTCAACTTACCGGTAGATGCTGATGGTTGATAGGTATCGTCATTGCCTGCTATGATCTGGGTGCTGTTTTTGGTGCCCTTTCCAGTATCGCCTACGGAAACAAGATTGGCCGTCTCCGTACTATTATGTGCGGGCTAGTTGCTTCAATAATCGCGCTCGCCATCGAATCTTCGGCTTTCGCTTTGGCCCAATTCATCGTCGGAAGACTGCTGGTTGGGGCATCGATTGGCGTGATTTCAGCCAGTATCCCTGTCTGGCAGACAGAGTGCTCTACAACACGACACAGAGGTGCATTCGTCATCATGGAAGGTATTTTTATCAGTGCTGGAATTGCGCTTCCAAGTTGGATTGACTTCGGCTTCTTCGCTGCCTGGAAGAGTTCGGCACAATGGCGAGCAACCATCGTTCTGCCCGTCGCTTTTGCGCTATTTGCCCTGGTCTTTGTTGGCTTCATGCCAGAAAGCCCTCGATGGCTCGCCCGAGAAGGACGGGTTGAAGAGGCTCGGGTGGTCTTGGCAGCAGTGTTGGATAAGCCTCTTGATAGCCACGAGGTGAATGTGGAGATGAATCATATCCACTCACAGCTTGAAACCAGCAGAGGAAGTTTGAAATTGTTCTTCCAGAGCAGCAAGGAACGATACATTCACCGCACTGTCATCGCCACCTTGGCACAGAGCATGACACAGTGGAATGGCTGCTCCGCACTGATCTTCTACACATCAATTGTATTCAGTGACTTGGGGTTCACTGGCACCTCCCTCCGCCTGATCGGTGCAGGTTTTGTGTCCACTTTTACTCTGGGAGCATTCCTACCTCTCTTTCTGGTTGACCGTGTTGGGAGGCGTCCGTTATTCATGGTCGGTGCCGTGGGGATGTGTATTTCCATGGCTGTACTGGCCGGCACCAGCAACAAGAAAGATTTGGCCGCGGTATCCACGACATTCATGTTCATCTATGCTTTATCCTATTCCCTTGGGTTTCTCGGTCTTCCGTTCTTATATGCGGGCGAGATTGCCACCACCAAAATGCGTGCACCTATCATGGCTATTGCCGTTACAGGGCAGTGGCTGGGGCAATTCGTGGTTGGCCAGATTACACCACCTGGAACGACGAATCTCAAGAACCGCTATTGGATTATTTTCGCGGTACTTAACGCCAGCTTTGTGCCTACCGTCTATCTACTCTTTCCTGAGACAAATGGGAGATCATTGGAAGAAATTGACGATATCTTCCAACGATCGACGACGCTCAGCGTGGTTAAAAATGCCAGGTCGTTGCCAAAGGACCGTGACCTCGATATGCTGGATCTGGAAAGAAAGTACGCCGGCCATTCTGACTCGCCAAATAAGAAAGCCGAGGTTGCCAATCTGGAGGACGTCGATTCTTGACTGGGGTAGATAGCTGGGACGTAGGATTCCGCGAATTATAACCTGAATTTTACGCAACTTCGTCGCTCTAGATGTGAATTAAAAGAGAAATTCCCTGTTCGTGTTGCCTCATTGACAAAACTATCTCCCGGGTGATGTTTAATGTCCAAAGGACCCACCATTTTTGCGACTTCATGAATAGCCGCCGCTGCGAGCATTGTCTCTTTCCCCGCGCTTTTATTTCATCGGTCGATTCTTTAACAAATATAACAGCATCTCTATCAAGTTTCTCAAATCACAACGGTTTGTAATTTATCTTTTACAATTTGTGTCTCTTCGCACCAGTCCTAAGTTTCTCAAACTCCCGTTGAGGGATGCCCTGAACTTGCCGGTCCAACCCCTCGAATAATTCTGCGACATTCTGCTCATCCATTTCCCGTTGCTGACGATGCCGAATCAAAGCCTTGGTTCGCAGCATGCTTGAACCAACCAGGTGTGGTCCCATAGTATTTTCGATCTCTTTCAAGACATCCTCCAGGAATGCTTCCGGTGGAAAGATTTTGTTGACAAATCCTACATTGAGTAATTGCTCCGCCGGGATCCTCCGGCTCTGGATCAGCGCCTCGTTTGCCTTCGCTATTCCCATCCGCTGTACAAAGCCGTAGCTTGCTCCGCCCTCCGCAACTAGACCCAGGCTGCTGAAAGGTGTCATGACAAAAGCCGTGGGAACTGAATAAATGAAATCGGAAAAAGAAATCAGTGCCGCGGCGAGACCGATGGCTGGTCCGTTCATGGCAGTCACTAGAATTTTCGGGTGCGTATAGAAAGCACGCGTTATATTGAGATTATTGGCTACAGTGTGTTGAAGCCCATGGCGGAAGATATCGGTGCCCGGGGACGTTGCTCGTGAGATGGAAACATCGGCTCCTCTAGTGAACAGTTGGCATCATGGAAATGCAATGCGTTCCACCGGTGAAAATACTTACGCTGAAAAGTATCTTCCAGATCCTGTCAGTAGAGTTATAATGACTTCACTGTGAGTGGAGATTTCGCGAAGGTATTTGGCGACTTGATAGAACCCGTCTTTGCTCTGGGCGTTGAGTTTCTTCGGGTTGTTAAGAGTGATAATTGCGATTGGACCGCGATACTCTAGGAGGACGGTATCTTCCATGGCAGGTGATAATAATTGGTTTCACTCAATTGTGAAGCCTGGAGTTGAGATTTTGCTATTTATCTCTTTAAGCTTTAGTTGATTCCGGTTCGGTGTTCTGTTCGGCATTATGCCGGCAATGCCAAGAAATACCTGGGGTTTCGGAGCTGCCCGAGTTGGTCGCGTGACTTGGGAGGACTGTGATTTGGTCTTGTCACTAGTTTTTGTTATAAAAGTTTCGCTAAAGGAGCCTTGAAATTTAGGGATGTGATCGAGCACCGATTCGTAAAGATGACTTCTTCTGATTTCTCTGTTGATCGTACCGGCAATGTATTCGTCATCACCTTACACAAGGCTCCGGAGAACCGACTTAGCTCCTCACTATGTCAATCACTGATTCGAACGTTTCATAATATTCAAACGCAGCTTGGGCCCAGTTCAGAGGGGGCAGTTATTACGCGTGGCTGCGATGCGAAATTCTTCTCGACGGTCAGTTATTGAAAGAAAATGACATCCTCAATGGCTGACATTCCTCTTCCTTAGGGTCTTGACTTGGACGAGCGCGACACCAACCCATTTGCTAGTACAGATGGATTTTATCCGGTAAGTATTATTTTAAGGAATATACGATGCCACCCAAAATTGAATGGTTGCTAAGTCTTGACCAGCTCATTCATACACTGCTCGACTTTCCCTACCCAACTATCGCATGTATCACGGGGCATACATTCGGAGGAGCTTGCGTGTTTGCCCTTGCACATGACTATCGCATAATGAACTCTTCTAGAGGATACTTTTGCATGCCTCCTGTCGACTTGGGGCTTCATTTCGACGGTATGGGTTCTCTTCTCAGATCGAAGGTATCTCCGCAGGTGGCGCGCAAAATCCTTCTAGAGGCTCATCGATACACGGGATCGGAGGCTTTGAAGGATGGAATTGTGGATGCAGTAGCAAAGCCGGAAGAAATGGTTGGTTTGGCGATAAAGTGGGCAAACCTTTGGAAGGCCAAAGCATGTGGGGATGTGTACGGTATTCTAAGACAGGAGCTGGTGAAACCCGCGGTAGAGAGCTTTAACGCACTAAGCTACGTGCATTCCCGTCCAACCTCAAGGACGCCGAAGGTAAAGCTATGAGCTCCAAGATAGGACAATAAACTGATTTATATTTATGCTTTCTAACTTTTAGTTTAACCATTACCCAGAACGTTAAGTCTTTATGATGGCAGGGCTTCATAATACTAGACCTGCTATTCACCCGCCCCGCGGGTCCAAGGTCAGGAACCTCCACCCGCACCTCAGAGTGGCCCGGTTTTCATTTGTGGAAAGGAGATTCCATGCTTACAATAAATCGCTGGGATTTCTGGAACAAAGATTACGATGGATCGGTGGGCAGAATGTGTTAAAGCAAATGACACGGGATGAGGCCCAGACGCTGGAGCAACTCATGCAGAGTACTCAACAACAGAGCCGGGAGAAAGAATCCGTGACTTAAACTCTGTGGATAAGGAACGATGAGGTTTCGCCGAAAAGCTACTCGATAACTTCGGTTATATACTTAGATACTTTAATGTTTTCTAAAATAGCTTTAGCGATATCTAGGCCGCTTTTATGGATTGCGCCGTGAAAGTGCTTATGCTCGTTGATTTGGTTATTAAAAATAGGCTAGGGTTATGGTTAGTCGGCACTATATAAAAGCAGAAAACCTAGAAAAAAAACTAGAAAAAAAACTGACTAAGTTATTAGAGCGTGGCGCCAAAATAGATCTGATGAAAAGAGAGTGATAAGTATTAATTCTCCGCAGAATTGTCCGATCAAGGCCCTTTCCCTGAGCTTGACTTCGGCATCCTCGTAAGGCATGACTGTATTGCGGAGATCGGCATGGTGGTTGTATGGTCCAGGGAGAATTCAGCTAAAGGGGTAATAGTAGTGTTTCTTTGTGGGTAAGGATTGAAGTGAAGTCGGTGAGATAGTTGGGTTTTCGCTTAATATATGTGATGCGGTATTGCAAGTGAGGACAATCCAAAACAATCCAAGGATCATATTCATCTCCGACAAGATAAAAATATTGGTCGTTTCCCTAGTAGCCTTCCAATAAGTTTGCAAAATTTCCAGCCGTCTAACCCACGTTCTCCTCCTGGCCATCGGACGACTCGGTGCCGTCAAGGCGCTTGATGGTAATGGTGATATTAATGTTGATATTAATGTTGATATTAATATCGATTGGAGGTGGGCGCGTTGGCTATAGAATAAGGGATCAGCATATGGACGGGCTCCAGAGACCCAGACATGATAAGAGGAAAGGGGAAACCAAGTTATTAAATGTACCATGCCAATAATAACTGTGGAATTTGCACTTACGCGACTTCAAGGCCCCGGAACAGAAGCATAACGCTCAAAAATGCGATGAGCGCGACCAGAAAGAACCGCAGAAGTCCCCACTTCTCCTCATTAAGCTCCTTCATGGAAGCAATAGGCTGCTTCGGGAAAAGTGAGGCTGCAGACTTGGCTGCCGCCAAAGCTTTGGCGAGCTGCATGGTGGTAGACAGGCGGAGGGAGGAGACGAAAGACGAAACCAGTGCCTTTCGCGAGGGAGTCCATCTTTTTTGACTAGATCTGTCAGCATCATCGCAAATAGCATTTTTGGGGGTATACAGACTCTCAATAGTCTCTTTTTTGTGTGGTAGAGGCAGATTAAAGAGACTTGTTAGAGCTAAATAACTCTATCTATAGCCATTTACAAGAAACTACCCTACTTATAACTAACCTGACGGCAGGTACAATCTATAAACCATAACAACACTATTCTGGGATGCCGCGTAAATATTTAATGGAGGTTTGAATTAAGCCTTCGAAGCCGAATTTATGATTAATAATTAACATTTATGCAAGTATAAGGTGTGGATTACAGTGCTTCCCGTTCGCTCAGGTTGCTCTAAAACCCCTTATTGGCATGTCAGTATGGGTAGATGATAATAGCAATCCCCGCTGTTATCACTTTTTCTTCACTTTTGATAGTAAGAAGTCTTCACTTTTGCTTTACTTTTAATAGTAAGAACCCCTCACTTTGCTTTCACTTTTGATAGTAAGAAGCTCTCCCTCACTCAATCAATCAATCAACCAAAATTCAATTAACCTGATAGAGCCTAATTAGTTATGTTATGGCTACACACGCTTCGTCCAAACCGAAGCGGAACTTGGTATCCCAAGCCCTGTTCTCCACACCTTATGGTCGTACGTACAAATCGCTCATTCTTATGTATTCATATTGTCAAATGCAATCAGTAAGAACGCGAATTAGGATGTGAATAAGGTTTTTGAAGATTCATAAAATTGCTAGAAATACAAAGCTCCAGACAAAATACAACAATGCGCTAGAGTAGATGAAGGAGTTTACGAATATTTTGTCGTCTCCAGGTCGCACCATTTCCATACTTTGTCCGCCAAGCCATCTTTAATAGCCTTCTGAATATCTGATCTCACGAGGTCCGTGCCGTCCCTTCCCCAAGGCATAACGTACGTGATCCTCTTATCAGCACCGATTTCCTCACTCCAGCCGCTATACAACTCTGTGTAAGCACCGAAAATGGCTGGATAGAGCAGTGATTCGGCCATTTTCATCATCAACCCGGAAGAGTGACGCTGAAGCTCCGTCTTCAGGTTGCCAGGATTGAAAGAAACACTTCTGATTCCTTGAGAGCCGAAAAGCTCCTGGGTCTTGATGGCCAAGAACACATTGCCGACTTTGGTCTGTCCGTAGTTGGTTTGTTGGCTGCCAAGGATCTTAGGTGCGCCAGATTCATCCAGCACAATGCCACCACCGCTTGGAGCCAAGACATGAATGCCCAAGCTCGCCGCCCAGGTAACCCGGACTGAACCCGGGGCGGCGGTTTTGGCAGTTTCAACCATAACCGGCATCAAAAGCTTTGTGAACAAGAAAGGACCCAGCATATTCGTTCCAAATTGCAAGTCATGTCCTTGGGCTGTTTTGGATCCTTTCGGAGGGAACATCACGCCGGCATTGTTAACGAGAACGTCAAGGCGAGATTCTTTCGATAAGAAGTTTTCGACGGATGCTTTGATGGTTGATAGATCATTGAGATCTAGTAACAGAAAGTACAAGCGACCCGAGGATGACGGATGTTCCTCTTTGATTTGACGCACGGCGTCTTCGCCTTTTTGCTCGCTGCGGCCAGCGACGTAGACTGTGGCACCCTTTCCGTAGAGAATTGCAGACAATTGTCGACCTACGCCAGCATACCCACCAGTGACGATATGAACTCGGCCATTCTGGTCGGGAAGGTTTTTCTCCGTCAAAGGAGGCTCAGGGATGCAATAAGATTGCGTCCAAAATGCTTTGGAGAGAAAGGTCGTCATGGTAGCGTGCAAGAGATATTCGAAGGTGATGACGAGGTTTCAATGGGATGTCGTGGTGTTTAAGAAAAGAAAAAATTAAGAGCGAGTTCGTCAATTTATACTTTAGATTTCCGCGGTCTGGCCGAATAGGCTGAAATGAATACATCATCTAGCACTTGACGTTCCGGATTCAGTAACAATGGGTGCACGTGCCCCCTCGGCAAAGGCGAAAGCTTAAAATGGTCAGCAAGCTCCTGGATATCCCTTATCGGGCAGGTTTACTTCCGCTAAATCCGAAACTTGAAACCACATACGTTTGCCAGACCTACAAACCGGATGCCTAGTATCATCAAGGATAGTCAATTGATGCCAAATTCAGCTGAAGACTTCAGTCAAGTGGTATTCCCATCGGGGCAAATTAATGAAATGAGCCATCCCTTTACGATCGGTCGCGCAGCCCAGCCCGTCTTCACATCTAGAAACATGCGGAGGGATATACTCTGGATGTTGTCGATTCTAATGCAGGTGGCTGTCATGTAGCTGTCGGCGGGAAAAAGAGAGAAGTCAAGACCCCTTCTGATATCACTCTCATCGAAGTCTCGAGATAGGAACCAAGCAAGAATCCCAGCACCCTTGGCCTTAAACGAAGAGTGGGATCCTCTTTCAAACCGGAAGAAGGTTTATCATGGTCTTAACATGAGACTAACAGATGTTGGGGCAAGGACCACCTCAGGGAGAGGGCGAGCTGATAAAGTGGGACATTCGATCCTCGGCTCTAGGAGTGTGGGTCGCGTCGCGGTACTGGTGTTACGTCAAGCGCTGGAAGCACTCGTTCTCTCTCCCTGGCGGGTTGAGTTTCGGCCGCCGATTGGCAAAACTCCCGGCGATCTTCTTGCGCTTTTTCCAGTCAGCTTCTGGCAATCGCGCGAGAGTACCATGCTGATTTGAATCGACTGCTTCTCTTGAGTGAACCTCATTCGGCCTCGCTCTTGTTGCAGTTGTAACATTTGTCAGCAGTGGAGGTCGCGTCTCGGCCGCTGTTTTGATGGTTGAAATGGTTTGGATATGGTCAAGGAACGACTGGAAAAATGACATTAGCAAAAATGTTCCATCTAGAGATACTCTACACTGAAAGAATAAAGCCTTTCGCTGTCGTCCAAGTAGTGGATGTGGGGGAGCGTGAGTCCCCCAATGACGATGAGTGGGGATTCTCGCGGCCGAAGCAGCCGGTACCCGTAGAATTCACTTCGCGCGCGGTATCTGAATGTCGAAGGTAAAACAGGGTTGAACGAGCAAGGGGTAAAAAGATAAATGGATGTGGCTATTCGAAGTGGTAGATGTTGAAAACAAAAGTGTCTTTTTCTGGGGTTGGGCCGGAGGGGTTGGATATATATCATCGCTTGAGATCCCAGAAGCATTCTCACTACAACCAGCGTTATATTTTGACTGACTCGGGAGCACCACGTGAAATGGATATTTCTCACAAAAATACACAGAGTAGAAATTCAGCGATTTATATATCCAATATCATACAGTGACTTTCCAATGACCGATCGCAGTCATGCCGGGTATTCATCTTTTTCCAATCGTAAACGCACCCCAAACTTGACGAACGCCATATATGGTACACGGTTTATAATTTGTACAACACAATGCAATGTATCTAAATTAGGGCTTGGCCGCGGAACATGCCCTCGCGAACCTCACGAACGACATCCTTGCGATCCTTCTTACCCACCAGGACAACACCACGGCCACGCTTGCCCATGCGGCCGAGACGACCCAGGCGGTGGATGAAATCGACTGTTGTGTGGGGGACATGATAAAGCACGACAGTCTTTACAGCCAGAGTATCAATGCCACGGGAAGCGATGTCGGTGGTAACGAGAACCTTGGTGTTGGGCAGACGGCGAACAACCTCCGCCTTCTTGTCCGGAAGCTCAAAGGGAATAGACTTCTCGGCGCGATGCTGCTTTCGGGCCAGCACGATCTCATCTGAGGTCGGGGGAAGGTCAACCTCGGTGAATTCCGCAAGGATTTCCTCTTGCTTGCGGGAGCTGGAATCGCGGGACAGCGAGACGGCATCGATGCCCTTGGAGCTCAGGAACTGAGCAACCTCATCTGCCTCCTCCCGTTCGTTGACGAAGACAAGGATCTTCTTGACCTTCGGGCCCATGTACTTCGCCAGAGGACCGTAATCTTCCCCGTCACTAGATTCACCAGCCTTGCCAATCGACCATACCACGTCGGCACAGGCAAGACTCCGGTTGCCCCGATAGGGTTCTTTATCAATATCTACAACACCAAGCTGCACACGACGGGGAATTGCGTGCAAGTTGGGAGTTGTCAGACGTTTCACCTCGGGGTATTTCTTGCGAAGCTGATTATCGAGACTGCGAGGGATTGTAGCGGAGCAGAAGATCAACTTCTTGAGCGAAGGTGCCGCCTTGTCGACGACCTCCATCGTAGTGGGTAGGAATGAGCGGTCCATCAAGGAATCCGCTTCATCGAGCACGAGGTGACTGACACGGCTGAGGACGTAAGGGTTCGTTTTCGCGATGGATGCGAGGAGGTGGGGAGTAGAGACGAGAATATCGATGCCGTCGGGGTGGAAGAGCGTGTTCTTGATGCGGCGTGGTGTGAGAGTTGAGGCGATCATTCCGGAACGGTACTTCACGCCGTGGGCAAGGGCCTTTACTTTGGCTCCGACCTGCGATACCAATTCCGAGGTAGGCACAAGGATGATGGCTCTGGGGCGACCGGCATCGGTCATGGGCGGCTCCTCGGGCTCCAATTCGAATGTCCGGTTTTTCATCCTTTCCTCCCGCTCTTTCGCCTTTTGTGCCTCGATTATTTCCTGCTCTTCCTTTTCCACCCTTTCGGCACGTTTAATAGCATCCACAACCGGTAACAGGTAGGCTAGAGTTTTTCCTGAACCCGTTTCTGCCGCGAGGAGGTACTGATCGTATTGGGGGCCGTCGTCGCTGGTCGTCTTCGCAATATCCTTTTTGCCATCGCTATCCTTGAGCAGTCGGGGGATCGCGAGTCGTTGGATCGGGGTTGGAGTTACGTCTGTCAGGCCGGGGAGCGCTTGGGAGAAAATCGAGTGCCGAACCGCAGGCAGGAGAGGAAAGTGGTCGAAGCTTGTGACGTTGGCTAATTTAGCTTTGGTAGCAGACCGGCGAGCATATGGAACCGGCGATAGAGTTGTCTGCATCTTTAATGCTTTGTACAACGGGCTGTCCTTCTTGTGGCCTTTGCCTTCTTCCCCAGATCGCTTGAGGGCTGCTTGGGACCTCGAGCGCGGGTCGTCTCGAATCCGTGCTTCCTTCTGGTTCATTGCAGCAAAAGGACCCGCCCCACGGCCCGAGCGGGGCTTTTTCAACGAAGTCCTTCCCACGTTAGGGGATAGGGTCATACGAGAGGGCTGGCGGCGCATCGTGGCCATGGTTCGCGTGGCTTGCCATGTCGAGAGAAGCGCTGGATGAGGGGCAATGGTAGCCCCAGTTTGGCATAAGAAACATATCGAGGAGCGCACGGGCAGAGGCATCCTGCCTGTGATTAAATCGAGAATGACGGATGTTGATTCAGTAGGATCGCGACGGAGCACACGAGAAAACCAGTTTATCAGAAAGTTCTCGTGCTATTCCATATCAGGACTAGTGCCGATCACAGGCACCTGCGTCTCAGGCATCGATGTCAGGTGACCGTTATCGCAGATGAGTCAGCCGCACGTCCCCCGCCTGAAACAGACGGACTGGCGCGTTGCTATGGAGACTCCCGCGACTCTGTCAACATCAGCAACTTGCTTCGGGGTAACAATCCACTTTCAGATCCATGGAATAGATATCGAGATCCCCGGTCCTCTGTTACCCTCTTTCCAACTATCCCTTCGTTATCCTTACCCTCTACCTTTCAAACCTTTTTTGTTCTTGCGGCATTGGCTTCTTGTTGCTTTCCCTTTGGCAACCTGCATTCCTGAAAAGATCGACACGACTTCACTTCCAAGTGTTGTGTACCAGGTCTCGCTGTTTTCCCACGCGACTCCTGGTATCTGTTAACGAAGGTATGCTACTTGTTGGCGCCATTCTCGATTTATCCTCTCCGCTTGGCCTCTGACTCGACGTGATCGTCGACTGCGATGAACAATCGCTGACATATCACCAGAAACCCATTGTTTTTGTTATCACAACCATCGCCTTGACCAGCGCAACACTACGATGGGTGGTGGACTTGGACAGCGGCCGCTCTCAGAAGTGAGCCCCATGGCACAGAGACGCAACTCTCCCATTTGGAACCAAACAACCAAGGTACTGCCACACTGGCCCTCCAATCGGATGAGATAACATGCTGACCTTATGTTGTTAGATGCCAGCTGGCGAGGCCTCGGCGTACGATGTCTCTCCTCTGAACAACACATCATCCCCGCGCCTCTTCTGGAAGGGTCGCGACTCTCCAACTCCTTTTGCCAAGGGCGCCGAAAACCGAATGCCTTACGACCCGGAAGGCTCTTATTTTCCCACGCGCCGTCCATCTCTCGAAGATCTCAAGCGCGTATCACGAGTAAAAAACAATGCGGGCATGTTCCGTGACAGTGGGTCAGAATACGACCCTGCGCATGTTGCTGCGCCGCAGAGACCGCTGGCCGCCGACCGGTCACCGAACCGCGACAGCAAAATGAATCTCGCCAAGTCGCAATTTGTCGACGAGGAGGATCCAGCACATATTCCAAGACCCATCTCCCCAAGCAAAGACCAGCCTTCCCCCGGGAAATCGTCGCTCTCCAAGGGGAGCCGATATGGAAAAGGCTTTGATCCTTCACATGACATCTGGTCCGAGTATGATAACGCTGCCTACCAGAAGAGCGTCAAGTTCGACGCTGCACCCCCCCAGGTCAATGAGTACGAGATGCGCACTCCAGACCCCTCTTCCATTGCCTCGGGATCCCGCGAGAACAGCTATGACTCTGAGGAAGATGCGGATATTAGCTTTGAGCATGAGTCGTCTGTTGAGCGGGATGATAGCTTCGATGCGTCACTCGAAGATATTGAGAAGACCCCAGTAGTCCTGCCCGAGGACTGGCGTTTCATGAGCCCTGGAAGTGCAAACGGCCACGATGATTCCTTCACTGAAAATACTGAAAACGACATTGCCGACGAGCGACCTATGTCGCGGGGAGGAGACTCCAGCAGCCACTTGCGCGTAGAGTCTCTTGATTCCAACGGAGAGCGCCGTCCGTTGCCACCGTTGCCATCGGTTGCGCGCATGTCCTTGTCTGGTTCACGCCCAACCTCACCCGAGAAGTTGGCGGCCGCTTTCGAACTGGGCAGTGGTAGTCAGCGTGGTTTGCCGAAGGCCCCTCGACCTGCATCGTGCAGCAAGTCTGACATCAACGGTGAAATGTCCTTGGAGGAGAGGCTGAGGCTCATGATGCTTCACGAGCAGCAGGGTGATAAAGACAAGAATGACAAGGAGATCGATGAGTCAAAGGCATCAGGCGCATCCGACCACGATGCCTCGATCCTTGAGACCGAGACCCAATCGGCCGAACCGTCCAAGGGCGATGTCTTCTCTCCTCCACGAATCTCCCGAGATTCGATCCTGCGAGACATCCGCAAGAACGAGAGATATGATGACGATGCCTTTGATGATGATTCTCAGATTGCCTCCAGCCCAAATCCTTATGACCATTATGACCCTGACGTCCCAATTCCGTCTCTGGAAAACGATGATGACGACTCTTCCAGCGTAATCATCAAAGAGGAAGCGCATGATGACGATCTTTATGCCATCCCTGATTACTACCAGAATCTTTCGGACAATAGCCTGTCTTCAAGAGATCAGCGAGCCAAGTATGATGAAGACAGCAGCTATTCTCTCCGTGATGCGGCGCAGGCTACCGAAAAGGACAACTCTGGGCAAACCACCCCAACCGCTGAGGAGCACAATCAAGGTTTCCACGAGCACCAGCCAGAGCCGCCAACAGAAGCTCCACAGCCTACCGAAGATCATGGATTGGATATGGCTTCTATTCGCCAGTCCCTTGGGCGCCCCGTGACCCCCGAAATCAAACAGGAACCGGAAGATGACCTTTCTGAGCCTTCTACCCCGGAGTCAGTCATTCGTCACCCTATTGAGGACGACGAGGAAGAAGAAGACTTCGAGAGTTCCTCCGATGAATCTGTTCCTGAGCCGGTCGCCACGATCAAGGCCCCGGGTGCTGGCCTCAAGACCCGACCTTCACTGACCCCAGCTGACATGGAGTCGATGGCTGCTACTCGCCGCAAGATCAGTGGGCAACACGCGCCCCCAGTGCCTTCTCTTCCCCCGCAAGCGTCCAACGACTCTGAAAGTGAGGACAAAATTACAGCTCTCCCCCCGCAGCTGACCCTTCCAAACAACCCATCTCAGCGCCAATCGAGCCTCATGCAATTGGACATCCCATTCAGCATCCAGGAGGAAAGCCTTGGATGCGGTCTCAACAAGGAGTTTGACCGTGTCATTGAAACCCAAAAGGTTGCGTTCCAACTCGCTCTTTCCAAAGTTGATTGTCTTCCGGTGCCAGCTTCCCAGGCGGATCGCCAGCGGGTTTCTCGACCCCAAGGACTTCCCAGCTTTGCCTACTTTGTCAAACCAGCTAACGTATATTGTACTCAACAGAGAGGTTACCTCATGCGACAGAACACAAAGGTTGTCATCGCCAATAATCGCAACGACGAAGATCCCACAACGCCCGGCGAAGATTCGATGGGCGACCCGCGCGGTACGCGCTCCGCGGGCTCTTCGCCTCGCAAGCCAAGCCAACAGACCTGGACCACAGAGCCCTGGAACGGCTCGATGCGTCGCCCGAGTATCAAGATGGCCGGTGGTGTCCCAAAGAAAAAGCCTGTTCCCGGAGCTGGAGATGTGCCCCCTCTTCCTGGCCAACAGAGCAATGTCCGAGAGGCCCAGGCAACCATCGATGAGAACGAGGTCCTTGTACAAGACAGCTTCGAGGAAGGAGAAGAGCGTGGCCGCCTGTTTGTCAAGGTTGTGGGAATCAAGTACCTTGATCTTCCTCTTCCACGCGGTAAGCGATCAGACACAGTGGCTCTCGGTATTATCTTGATGCTAACTTTCTCCAGGCGAACGCTCCCACTTTGCCCTCACCTTGGACAATGGTCTTCACTGTGTGACGACCTCCTGGCTGGAATTGGGCAAGTCAGCCCCTATCGGCCAAGAATTCGAGCTCATCGTACAAAATGATCTTGAGTTCCAGTTGACTTTGCAAATGAAGATCGATGAAAACAAACTCTACCCACAAGAGAATGCCGCCTCTCCTGCACGCCAGAAGACGTCGGCCTTGAGCCGTGTCTTCGCATCCCCCCGGAGACGCAAAGAGCTCGACTTGAAACAACAAATGCAATCTCAACAGTCCAAAGATGTCAACGCCCCTGTTTACGACCGCCTCCGAAATCTCGTCGCCCGCGATGGAAGCTTTGCTCGTGCCTACGTGGCTTTGAGTGACCACGAAAAACAAGCCTTTGGCCGTCCCCATGTTGTTGATGTTGCTTGTTTCAACGAATGGGCCGTGGACGAGCAGCCTAGCAGTGTGAAGAGCAAGAAGAGCGCGACTAGCGTGACCGCTCAGCGTCGCCCGCCATATAAGATTGGCAAGTTGGAATTGCAGTTGTTGTTCGTCCCTAAGCCGAAGGGTAGCAAGGATGATGACATGCCCAAGAGCATGAACGCCTGTATTCGTGAGATGCGCGATGCCGAGAGTGTCGCTGCTCGCAGCTGGGAGGGATTCCTCTCACAACAGGGTGGAGATTGCCCAGTAAGTTCTTCACCGTCTTCTTTCTGAAATCATCGTATTCTGACGAAAACAACAGTTCTGGCGTCGCCGCTTCTTCAAGCTTCAAGGCTCTAAGTTGACTGCTTACCATGAAACGACTCGCCAACCTCGAGCTACGATCAATTTGGCCAAAGCCTCGAAGCTCATCGATGATCGGTCATCCCTCACTCAGAAGGAGACCAGCACTAAGAATGGTGGTCGCCGGAAGTCGGCTTTCGCTGAAGAGGAGGACGGCTACATGTTTGTCGAGGAGGGATTCCGTATTCGCTTTGCCAACGGCGAGGTGATCGACTTCTACGCAGACAGTGCAGCAGACAAGGACGGCTGGCTGAGAGTCATGTCGGAGGCTGTCGGCAAGGGATCATCCTCTGGAAACGGTGCGCTCAAACCCTGGGCTGATCTTGTGCTCAAGCGGGAGCGAAGCATGAAGGCTCGTCGTTCCACTGCGGACCGCCTTCCAGTCGGCCCTCCATCGCCTACTGGCAAGCGACAGAGTAATATGATGGGAGATCCTCCAGCCTCAGCAGGATCTGCAGCGGCGGTGCCTCCGTCTCCACGTCCTCGACACAAGCACACTCACTCTCAACCCGAGATGGGCGGTGTTGACGCTCGGCGACAGAAGACGCGATCCCTCATGTTCTAAAGCGTGCGTGGGACCCCTGCACAGAACAAAAGCGTCCACTTCACTTCTCCTGTCCATGATATCAAGTTGTCACAATAACCCTTTCTATTCCCCCTTGTGGATGTCGCTCCATACTACATTTCTCCTACTGTCTTTGGAGATCCATTTCCTTTACTTTCGTCTTTCTTCCGCGGCGTTGGTGTACGATGCAGCTGCTTTCATCGTGTTTAGTGCGATTGATTTTTGACCAAGGCTTCATGTGCGCAGCGAGGGCACGACGACAATGCCATGACCCTACACTGCAGGACACCTGATGTTTACCTTCGAGATCCTGCTGTACTTTAATGAGACATACGCCTGTTGGTTTTACCTTTCATGAGTTCATAGTTTTATTGTCCAATTTCAATTTATTCGGCTTATTCCATGAGTACCAGCGATTGATTTTAATCCGAAGGGTACCTACCTCCTTCAAGGTTTCATCAATTGGCATGTTTCCTTTCTCACACACGTGCACTCTGATACTGTAGACTTGCTGAACGGGCGATTCCAATCCTCACGTTCACTCTGGCGTGTTTCCCGAAGAGGACATTTCACAATCCAATGTATTTTCTGGACAACCAATAAACCACTCAGGCAATCTTTGTTTCATGTGCGACCAACAGCCAGCTCCGTGTCTCAACCTTGGGGATGTGACAAATCCAACCATCTTTATTAATGCACGCACTTGCTCGTCATGAGATAAAACAATCACATGCTGTCAATATCGTCTGATACCATTTGTCCAGTCTCAAATGTGCATTTATCAGCATTTCTCCATGTACGACGGATATTGCGTGCTGCTCTGACAAATGCGCTTCGCTCACCCCGCAGCGAATCTCAAGTATAAAAACAGGAAATATTCGCAGCAAAACCGCCTTTTACCCTAAGTTCATGAAATAGAATTACATATTGAAGCTCAAGCATTAACAAAACATGGCATCTGCTGCAGTTCAAGTTTCCAGTGGCCATGGCTCTATCCTGGCCCAGAAGCCGACAGTTCCTGTCTCCGAAAAGCCACATCATGTTCAGACAACTCTGAATTTCTTCAAAGAGAGTGAGGATGGCTCTCCGCCATCTCCTACTATCATAGGAACACCAGAATCTTTCAACAAGCCGTCCGTCTCGCTCCCCGTCACTATTCACGACATCAGCGGCCACGAGCTCGACTATTCCCTCGACGGCAATGGATTCCAGTTTTATTATCATGAAAGTGCGGAGAAGGACTTTCTGGATAATAACAAGATTGAACGGGAGTATTACCCGGAAACAGAGCAGCTGCTCAAAGATGCGTACGTTCTTCTAGACTTACTTCGCAGCACATATCAAACCCACCCTCGTCGAGCAACTACCTTGAGAAGCAAACTGATTAGTACAGAACCGGCGCCTCTCGAGTCTTAATATTCGACCATACCATCCGCCGCGCACCTCGAGACCCGCCCAGAAGCGGAGCCGACCAGCTTCGCGGTCCCGTCCAACGCGTTCACATCGATCAATCTTACAAAGCTTCAGAGAACCGAGTGTCCTACCACCTCCCAGACGAAGCACCGGAGCTTCTAAAAGGCCGAGTCCAGATCATCAATGTCTGGCGCCCGATTCGTACAATCCTCAAAGATCCTCTGACCGTGGCTGACGCCCATACCGTGCCGGACAGCGATCTCGTCCCGGTGGGACTCATCTACCCTGACCGTGAGGGGGAGACGTATGCCGTGAAACCGGATCCCGGTATTAAGTGGTATTATCGCTATGGGCAGACGCCGGACTTGGTGACTTTGATTAAATGTTATGATTCAAAGACGGATGGTAGGGCGAGACGCGTGCCTCATTCGGCGTTTGTGAATCCTGAGACCGAGGGCGAGGATGGGAGGGAGAGTATCGAGGTGCGGGCTTTGGTTTTCCATCCCGATGACCGGGAGTAAGTTGAGGTTGCTGGAACTATTTGTTTACTAAATTGGACACGCTATTTTCATGACGAACGCGCAATCAATTCAGAACTCGTTACTATTTGGGGCATTTGCAGTCGTCTCTAGATACATGATAGATCCTAGGATCATCTATTTTCCAGCGACCTGCTTCACGGCCGCGATGATGTCGTCGGGGCTGAGACCCTGGGCGTTGACCTGCTCGTACAAACCACCGCAGCCCTCCTTCACAGAACCCATGGCCTTGAACTTGGGGGTGAGCTTGCGCTCCAACAGGTGGGTACCCAGCCGAGAGCCAAGGCCAGTCTTCTGAGCGATAGACTCCACAACGAGAACGAAGGGGCTGGAGCCGTATGTGCGGATAGCATCCTCATCGACAACGTTGAGGGTAGGCTTGTTAACCAGGCCGATGTCAAGACCGTCCTTGCGCAGGCGCTCAACAGCGTCGAGCGACCGGTACAGCATGTCACCATAGGACACGATGTAGCCGGCAGAGCCCTTGCGGACAAACTCCTCCTTTCCGGGAACGAACTTGTAGTCGCCACCGAATAGCTTCTGATCGGTACCTTCCTTCAGAATGTAAGGGACCTTGGAGCGGGTGGAGAAGATGAAACGCATGCCCGTCTCCCAGAACACCTTGTTCACGACGGCCTTCATCTGCTCGCCGTCGGCCGGGAAGTAGAGGGTGGTGCTCTCGGCATCCATCAGGCCATTATCGGCGAAGAAGTGGTTCAGACCGAAGTGGCACGTGTTGTCGGCCATCTCGTCAACGCCGCTGTGCGAGAAGTGGGAGAGGACGGTGCAGCCGTTCAGGCGAGCCATGGTGATTTCAGAAATGCACATCTCCAGGAAGGCGGAGAAGGTGGAGAAGACACCTTGGCGCTCGCCGTTGCTGCCAAAGCCGAAGCCAGCGGCGGCAGAGAAGTTGCCACGCTCCATGACACCGGAAGGAACGAAGACTTCGGGGTGCTTGGACTGGATGGCCTTCAGACCGGTCGAGCCGGCCAGATCGGAGTCGATCACCATCACACGACGGGCAGCCTCCTCCTTGCTCAAGCTGTCGAGGACAGAGTTGACGGCCTCGCCGAAGATGGAACGGTTGGCGCCCTTATCCGTCGAGCAGCCCTGATACTGGTGGGGGTTGGAGCGGCCCTTGATGTCATCGTAGAAAGCAAGCTGCTCCTTGCTGTAACCCCGCTTGGTGAGGTACTTGCGAGCGACATCGACAGTAATAACATCGTGGGCATGAGTCTCGCCCTCGATGCCCTCAATACCAGCAGCCATAGTTCGGTTCACAATGACGGCCGCAGGGCCCTTGTGGTTGATGACTTCAGCCATCGCTCCATACAAAGAATCGATGTTCTCGCCCTCGGCGCGAACGACGTGAAGGCCGTGGCCCTCCAAAGTGCGACCGATGTCATAGCCCTTCAAGTATTGAGAGGGGTGGCCGGCAATTGTGACGTCGTTGTTGTCAATGAACAACTTGACATTAAGGTTCCGAGCCACGGCGATACGCGCAGCCTCGGCATCATTTCCTTCCTGCTGGGAGCCGTCGGAGCCCAGCATAACGACATTCTTGTCCTTGTTGGCCATGGAGATACCGTTAACCATTCCCCACATGTGACCGAGACGTCCTGAGCTGAACTTAACTCCGGGGGTCAGGCCAAGCTCGGGGTGACCCGGAAGCTTAGAGTTGGCATCACGGTAGTTCAAGAGGTGTTCCGGGTCGATCTTGCCATCCATCGCAGCAAGCAGGTACTGAGTCGCAACTCGATGGCCTGCCTCGTCGAACAGGGCGTCCACGAAGCCGTTGGGATTGGCATTGATAAACGCCAGCAGGACACAGACTTCAGGAGCGGTATCGAATGGTCCACCGGTGTGGCCAGACACACCGCGAGCGGCACCTGTGGCAGTGAAGGCAATTATAGCATCGCGGAAGACGTTGATGTTGTGCAGAAGATCCTTCTTCTGGTCTGCTGAGAGGGTCGCATTCTTGGGATCAAGCTTGAGATGCTTGAACTGCTTCAGGTCCACTGGAAATTTGTGGCCGCCTGCCATTTTGACGAAATTGGTTTCAATTGAATAAAGTGAGAAGATGGTTTTGCTTCAGAGGATAGTTTCAAGCAGTAGAATAAATGTCTGACCGAAAAGAAAACCGGAAAGAGTGAGCGCGCCGCAGAGGGGTGGTTGACGTCATATACGAGGGTGGTGGGGTTTTGACCGGTTCGAAGGTGCAAAGTGGCATGTTCCTTGTACATTCCTTGGTTGTTCCTTTCCCCTAACGCAATTCCTCCAGCAATAGGGAACTTGGGCATTGTTACTAAGCCAGGGCTATCCATGGTCGCCACATACATGTGGACATGTGGACTTGAGATACACCGCTGTTATTCTCGACGACTTCAACATCGAACAACTGCAATGGGGTTAACTATACTCACTCCAGTCTATACTCACTCTAGTACCATTTTCGTCAATAGCTACATCATATATTCAGTCCTCATGCGGCCGCTAATGATCAGAAGATCTGGAGGTTACCGTTACCCTCTCCGGTTTGACAAGTCGCCAAGTGGGGTTGCTAAGGTTCCATCAAGATTCATGGACCCACAATTTTGTCGCTCTCCACCAAGCCCTGCCGGGCTAGCTCAATCGGTAGAGCGTGAGACTCTTAATCTCAAGGTTGCGGGTTCGACCCCCGCGTTCGGCTATTCCTACAAAAATAACCTGAGATATATTTTTTCGTTGTTGCTGGAATCAATCATTTTTTTATACCAAAGCTCAAGTACTCACCAGATCGCTTCGCGACCGGTGCCAAAGAGAGTCTCTAGGAGAGAAGGACATGCTTCGCTGTTTCTTTTTCTCTAGTGTCAACTTTTTTTGTATCAAGATACTGTGATAAATCGTTCCAGGAGGTGGACTACGAAAGATCGGAATGATTCTTTGTCGGCATACTAACAAATTACTCTTTGGGTTGGAGAAAAGGTTCATCAGTTATCCGCGTTGATCTATTTCGTAGACTTCTTTCCCTCTATATTCAAACTTTATAAGAGAGGCATCGTTACACGATTGGTATAATCGATATTATCTTTCACGCTCTCAATGCGGTCATGGCAAGTTCCAAATATTCTGTCCCAAAGGCGAGTTTGCTTGCCGTAATTGTGGCTCTTTCTCCATCCATAGCGGTGGTGAAGATCATGATCTTCAATCACCAACTCCGCATCAAAAATTTCCAGCAGCCAATTGAGAGTAGAGGGTGCACCGCCATGGATTCGGAGACCGCTATGGCCGATAAACTCCGAGAAGGCAATATATTGGAAGCAGATCCACCACTCGTAAAATCCCATAGGCAGCCCGAGAATCTTCAACGTGGTATAAGCAAGCAGTGGAATGCCAGTGATGTCCATAAACTCTTGCTCGTGATCGGCATAGGCAGAGAGCAAGGGATTAGGATGTTTCGTGAGGTGGTGACGACGATGGAACTTCCACAATGGGCCCATCGAGTGCATCAAACGGTGGTACCAGTAAAACCAAAAGTCGACCGTGATGCTGTAGAGGCCGATCTCCAAAGGTAACCATTTCCACTGCATTGATGAAGGTGTCTCACTCGGTTGATAGGTAAGATATATCGCCATTATCATGCGGAATGTTGAAGTGGACATAAGTTCTCGGATAACCTTGCCAACACCGACGTCGGGAATGTCGTCCCGCGGATGTTTGTCACCATCCAAAAATCCATACCGTTGACCTAGGCGGCGCATGATGTGCATTTCGTGGATACCGTTTAACTTGAAAAAGCTGGAGTACAATGCGAAGGCGGCGAAAAGGTTGAGATTCTGGCCGGTATAAGTCGTATATGCGTGGTGAAGTGCGAGCGGTATCGCAGCGTGTAGTAGAATCCACAGGTGGAGTGTCCATTCACGAACGGCGTGGATTTTCTCTTTCTTGGAGAAGACCGGCACTTCCCCATCGAGGTCCACGAGGTGCAAGCCGAGAAGCTCAATCATCCAGTGCCAGAATTGCCACTGAGATCGGTCATGGCGCCAGGTGGACACCATGGAGTCTGCGGGATTCCGCTTGACAGTGGCTGTCTGGGTCGACATTATCGAGTTTTCACTTCTGGAGGTAGTGTTCGCACATCGGGCAATTTCTGTAGCGAGACTTATAGATCCTTATATACGTGGGTTCCAAGGCTAGCCGGAGTCGTCCGTCACGATCACGGCATGTGAAATTATGATCGACGCCCCACAAAACACCATGGGGGAGACACTTCAAGTAATAGTCCCGTGGCGCGTACCCACACCGCTTCGGGTGTTGGTCCGCCAGGGCCCAACGTAACTCCAGTGCCCAA
>JAXQJQ010000067.1:0-87055 GCA_037042055.1 Penicillium sp. S103-07
TATGCCGATTTAAAAATTTTTAATGGGGGCAGGTGTCCAGGACGGCCGGGTGTCCAGATCGGCCGGGAATTACGTTATACCGTCATATGCGCTTAATCAGCTGCCATTATTACGAGTTCCGGGTATGCATCTATATCTCCGGCGGGGAATGCGGCCCTGAGACATTTCCCCGCAAAAAGATCTCGGGTACGTCGGCATGGTATCGTTATCAACTCGGACTTTCAGGAAATCCCCGATCAATCAATTCTAATCAAGCGTGCAAGGCTCATGCGTCTATGAACAAGATTATAAAAGAGTAAGCCGTTAGGTCCAAAGGACGTCGCTCAGAAGCGCCAGTGCCATCCTATCATGGCAAGCTAGAAATAAAGCAAGAAGGCATGTGACGGCCAAGGGCAAACGGGGAACGGAAAAAAGCCGTTTACCGATGAGGGCACGGTTCGTGTACGAGTATAAGCATAAAATAGAGCGGGAGGCTAAAAGGCATAAGCCGAGCCCCGACGTTGCAGCGCCCCGGCATCCCGGCGTCAAGTCGGGCCGAGCACAGCTCAGAAGTCCTGGTTTGAGCTACTGTAAAGCATCTGCAGGGTGCTGATGACATCGGCAGGCTCGAGCAAATGCCAACTGGCGTCCGTTTGCTTCGAACTGGCCCCCACCGTTACCGAGTACACATGGTCCTGCGGCAGGTCGGACTTCTGGAGTGCACGGAACATATCTGCAAGATCCATCATTAGCACGTTGTTTGCAAATCGATGAGCTTCACTTCTCACCTTCGTCCGTGAAGTCATCCCCTAAGCAGAGGACGAATTCGGGCCTCTTGCCGGGCTCCGTGCCGTATTCATTTACCAACCGCGTGGCAATGAAGCCCTTGTTGACAAACGTTGGGCGCACCTCCAAGTTGGCTTTGCCTGCCATGACCTCCACATCCCATCGCTTCGCAACGGTGTCTTCAAGAGCCTTTCGGCACTCACGAGCTTGGAATGCCCCGTACTCAGGGTCTGCGCGGCGATAATGCCACGTCAATGCCACTCGCTTTCTCTCAATAAAAGATCCTTGTGTTCGTTCCGTGTAGTGTTGGAAGACATCTAACACTTCCTTCTGCCAGCCCATGTTGGTGCTCTCTGCGAGATTCTCCCAGTCATCTGAACGGGGTTGACGAATGAAGCACCCGTGCTCTGCACTGAGCCCCAGTTCGGGGATATGGCCCATCCACTCGTCCAGGAAAGCTTGGTCACGTCCGCTGATAATCCAAACGGCGTTCCGCGGGTCTGCTGCGAGGCTCTTGAGTGTGCGGAGAACCCGATCGGACGGAATGGCCGCCTGCGGGTCTTTGACAATCGGCGTCAGCGTGCCATCGTAGTCGAACATGAACAGGCGTCGTCGAGCCTTGCGATACTGCTTGATGACTTTCGCGCGATCCAAGGCGGGCGTGGCGATAGATTGATCAAAGGAGGAGAGGTTGGTCAGCAAACGGTGGAGGAACAGTCTCGACCACGTCGCCACCGTGTTGCTGATGACGTGCCTGTACAGCTTCAGGTGTTGCTCCTTTCGCTGCTCGGCAGGCATCTTGAGAGCCCGGTCGATGGCGCCAGCGACACCGACCAAGTCCCAAGGGTTAATATGGATGGCGCTGGGTAATGTGCCCGCAGTGCCGGAGAATTCCGAGAGAATGAGGGGGCTATGATTTGTCTGCTGGCAGACAATATACTCCAAACTCGTGGTGTTCATGCCGTCTCGCACCGTGGTGATTAGACCCACGTCGGCTACACGCAGAAGAGCAAAGTACTCGCGCTGTGACAAGTACTGTGGATAATATTGGACGGGGGAGAAGCTCAGGGATCCGAAACGGCCGTTGATCGTGGAGACCAAATTGGAGATCTGGCCGGCGATCTTGTTGTTTGGGTCTTCCTTCTCTTCCTCCACGCTGGTCGGGCTTGTCACCTGGATGAGAACAACCTTTTCGCGCCATTCGGGGTATCGCTCCAGGAAGATCTCAAACGCCTGCAGCTTCTGTGACACACCTCGAACACTGTCCAGCCGGTCACGACCGACAATGATTTTCCGCCCAGCGTAGAGCTTGCGGATACCAGCGACGGTCTTCTCGATATCCGAGGCGCCGAAGGCAGCCCTCTGAATAGACCGAGCATCAATTCCAATGGGAAAAACATCCACCGCGACATGGGCGCCGTACGCATCCACCCCGGCCGAGTTCGAGTCGAATCCCAGAACACGTGTGCAGCAAGAAGAAAAGTGTCGTGAGTAAGAGAAGGTCTGGAATCCAAGCATGTTGGCACCGAGAACCCCCGTCAATACCTCCTTGCGCTTTGCAAGACACCGGACAAACTCGCTGCTGGGGAAGGGTGCGTGGAGGAAGAAGCCCACGTAGATGTTGGGAATGCGTTGTCGTAGGAGGCTGGGAAGAAGAAACAGGTGGTAGTCGTGAACCCACACAACGTCACCTTCCCGATAGTCCGCTACAATGCGGTCTGCAAACAGCTGGTTTAACCGGAGATAATCCGTCCACCACCGCCGCTCGGAGCGGCCGTCAGTCGGGCCATGCTGCTTGTAGTGCAAAAGAGGGTACAGTTCTCTCTCCGCATACCGCCGCCACCGGCCCTGGTCTTTGAGTAGAACTGTGTCATCTGGTTCTTCCGAAGGGTCCGATAACCAAACTGGTAAGATCCGGCCGTAGCGTCCTGAGGCCATTTGGCGATCAAGCTGCTCTCGATCTTCTTTCCCGACGCTGAGTCCTTCTACCAGAGGATGAGATGGTGGCTGCTGGGTTGCATCCACAGGAACTGGCGCAGCAGCCTTATTGAGCGTAGGCCCGGTGGCATTGGTGGCAGCAGGTGACAATGTTCCTGCTGCGTTGACAGGGATCGGCTGCAAAGGAATTTTCGTGTCTAGAATGGGCTCAACCTCTCCTGTCCAGCCCACCAAGGTGTGTGACCATTGAGTCTCGTCAGAAGCCAGGTGGGCAAATGAATCGAACAATGCCGAAGTGCCGGAACGCGGCTTGAGCGTCTGTTCTCTCGGAAAGTAGTCAGCTGGCCATTCAGGATCCAGATAGATGGAAAGATTGCATCACATACCCAGTCGGAACCTGATTGGAAGTAGAGCTTGTACGGAATACAAAAGGCTGCGCTTATCAAACGCCCGCTCAAGTTGAGTCCTGGATGCTGTGCACGCGGGTCGACCTCGGGCGACATCGGGGATGCATCCCCTGCCAGACTCAGACGGCGTAACAGTTCCTGCCCCGAAGATGTTTTCCTTCCGGACTTGTGCGATGCCGAGGCCAAGTTGGATGGATCGAGTGACTCGGTCCGGACTCCCGGGATGTTGGCAAAATATGAGGGCGCATCGCTATCCATCTGACCTTTCTTATCGGTATTCAAGCTCGGTGTTGCATTTGTGGCATCCTGGTAGGCTTCCGTCTTCAAGGCCCTTAAGCCCGGCCCAACGAGCACCGGATCTGGCTGCCCCTCGGGCACGTGCGCGGGGCTCTCTTTCTCTGTATCAGACATGGCGTGGAGTTGGTGATTTAGGACGAGCGACACAAATCAGCTGCGCCGGTTGTCAGAACACTTGCAATTGTCACATGCAGGAACCTTGTGAATGATCCTGACGTCGGACTGGGGAGATAACAAGGAAGAAGTACCTCGGAGCGGGAGGGGGTCGATGAGCAGATCGACTAGGGGTGAACTAAGGGTACTCGACAGCCATGGATAGAAAGTACGGCACAGGCAAGTACAAGAAGTGGAGGTAGAAGTGGAATGAGAAATAGAAGTAGAAGACGGAGGGGCAAGCGGTGAGATTGAAGCCAACGTCCGAAACAGGAACCCGGACGCTTCAGGACAATCGGTGGGGTTTCCCTTCCATGCCTTCAACGCTACGTCATGATCACTTGGATTCGACTTGTGTCAGTGTAGTGTCGACTGCGACATCTGCATTGATGCGATCTCCAATACTGGAAACCTCGAGTCGGGCATCCTGCGCTCAATGCACTCCATGCGCCCCAATGGGCCCAACGGTCGCTGCCTCAGGCTACAACGTTTATCGTGGTTCCCATCACGGAGATCTCATTCCTCCCATGTCATCTTGAATGCGCTATGCCGCGTCTCCCTCTACCGGTTCGACGAATAGCCTCGTCTGCCCCGTCCACTAAAGACCCCGATATCTTCGCCAACAGTCTCCGCAAAACACTGGAGGCGCATCGGTCGACGAACCGGGCTAGCCTCATCCGCAAGGTTTACCCCGATGCTCCTTCACCTGGGCTCTTCCGACCTTATATCCCCCCTGAAAACCGTGCCGGCTACCAGCCGCCGGCACCGGTACTCCAAAACCCCGAGACCAAGAAGATCATAAGCAGAGAATACCGACGCGACCGCGCCCAAAAGAGCAAGCTCCAATCGAAGGACGATCGAGAAAAGAAGCTCCGACCAAAGGATGATGCCCCCCGTCAAATGATCTGCACCGCAGATCCATCAATATATGAACAGCTCGGACAACGGCCGTGGCTGAGATACATGCCGCTGTCGCAGCCCACCGGCGACGCCTTTGCATTCTTGGATGCGGAGATCCAGGCCTTAGGCTGTTACCTCGCCCCAAGCCCTGAGGAGCAAACCCAGGTTACTTGGATAAGTACGGAGGTTGCCTCACTGCTGGAAGAAGTAGTTCCATATCCGCCAAAGCTCATTGGGCTTCGTTCCACGGGTCTGGCATTGGCACATGCGAGCATCGAATTCATCCTGCCATTCACTGACCTCCCGCGGTCCCTAGGCCGGACTCGAAGGCCAAGTGCTACCCGGCCCGAGATTCGAGAGGCTCATATGGAACTGCTGCTCCAAGTCGAGTCTGCCCTAAAAGGTAGCGGAGATTTCTATGGCTATGGGCATATGGGGAATAATATTTCTCTGAAGGTCTGCCATCGGCCCACGGGTTTGAAACTGCGATTTTATTGTGGTGAAAGCGTTCCAGCAATCACCAAATACTTGCAGGATTACATGGTCGAATTTCCTGCTCTTCGACCTCTCTTTCTAGGAACCCGAACTTTATTAGAGGCTCGCGGTTTCTATGGGCTTGTCATTGAGAACAATGCTTTGCTTATGTTGCTCGTTGCTTTTCTCAAGATGAACCACGGACGTTTCACCGGCCCCCATACCCTCGGATACCAGTTGATGGATTTTCTGAAGCTCTATGGGACTGGCGTTGACCTTCGCTCGGTCGGAGTTGCAGTAGACCCTCCGGGCTTCTTTGATAATGAGACACTGCGTGCAACTAATGCTGAGGATCACGAGCCCGCATGGCGGCGTGGCCAACGGTCTCTCATGAAAACTAAGCGCACTGCGCTTAAACAAGGGAATCTACCTGCTGCTCAAAGGCTGTGCATCCAGGATCCAACTCACTTCATGAATAATCTGGGGCACACGTGTATACGCACGACAGAGCTACAGAGTGTTTTTAAAACTGCCTATGAGCAGCTATCGGAGGCATGTAAAAAGTGGGATGGTCCGGGTCAAGACGGCTCGATCCTGGCGACGGCTCTGCGAGCGAGTTTTGATGGCTTGGAGGAACGACGACGGCAGATCACCTTTCGACAGCGGAGGCCTGTCAACTACGTGTAAATTATTTTGATTGATACCCTGTATATATATAAATGTCTCTTCTCTGGCCTCGGAAAACATTAAATTATTTTGTCTAGCGCTCACTTTACATGTACAAAGCCATCCAAACGCCCATCCATCACTAGTCGAAAGCAAAGGATATTCCAACGAAGCCCTGCATGGGGCGAGAAAGAGCTCCCAAGAAACGGAGATGCTCCAATTGCAATAGCGGCGCTCAATAATGCATGAAAATGCGCAGAAATGCATCCAACAGACAAGTAATGCTAAGCAAGTGCTTGGGATTTGGGAATGAGGAAACGCAAAGACGCCATCCGGTCGAAGTAAATTAGAGTATCGAATCAGTTGCTATGATCATGTCAGCTAAAGTCCAATCTGCAAAACAATACAGGGAATTGAACTTACTAGATCTCCAAAGGCGAAATCTGGTCCAAAGCGTAGAGCCAATTTCCCCCCTGCTCCTCTTTCTCAAGCCTAAAGTAGTACAGTTAATACGGGAGATATGGAATCGTATAGACATGGGTACTTACCAGTCGTATGGCCAGAGAATAAGGTGGCCCTGGACCTTGTTCAATAGAGCCTCCGCGCGCTCCTTGTCCATCACATCGTCATGGCCATGAAGATCGCGCTTGGAGCCAATTGTGGTCGCTCTGCGTCTGCGTCTCCGAGATTGAGATGCATTCAGATTCACTGCCTCGGAATAATCAACATGTGCAGAGTTTGAGCGAGGCTTTTCTGCGTCCTCGCCGCCAGCGCCACTGTCCTCGCTACCGTTCTGCACGCTGCTCAACAGGTTTTGGTCAGATGCCGCCTTCAGCGCAGACTTTTCATCAAGAGGTGACAAGGTCTTGTGTTGGATGAGCTCGGACTGTGGTCGGTCAGACTCATCCCGCTTAGTATCGTGCGTCACAAGCTCGGCCTTCTCGTCAATTGTTTGAGGGGCTCTCTGATCGGCCACTAGTCCCTCGGCCTTTGGGGAAACGAGGGATGCGGGAGAGACAAGCGAAGCCCCAGCTGTAGAAGAAGCAGCTCCGGAAGGACCGGTTTGTTTCTGATTAAGCGGGTCGGACGGCTTGCTGCTCTGCTGGCTCTGCATCTCGGAGAAACGCTCTCCATATGCAGCATACTCCTTGTATTCCTTCCAATTCTTGACCTCGCTGTCGGGCATGCACCGGAAGACAGAACGATAAATTTTCGTGTTCTTTTCAGCAAGTGCTAGCCAGGTGTCCAAATAGAATCCGTCGTTCACAGGATCCTTCATACAATCTTTGTCAATAAAGATGCGCTTCAGATCTGGCGTGAATGGATGACCATGTCTAGGGGTGTCGTGGTGTTCCTTGGACACCATCAGACCCACGCTGCCAACCTCTGACTCACGGCTAGATGACCCTGAGACACCATGGGTATGCGAAGGAGTATCAGAGTTGGTATTGGTCTCGGAGTCCCGGGGGGTTTCACCTGAAGACACTTGTCCATTCTTGGGGTTCGACGATGTCCGAGCGGGCTTGCGCTGGGACCGTTTCTTCGGTTGATCGACAGTGCCTTTGCCTTCGGAAGAGATTGGCGAGACCAAGGACTCTCTGCCATCTGGGGTCATCTGCGAGTCGCGGGCAACTGCCAGACCAGCTTGCTCAGCAGCTTTCAGGTTATCAAAGCCGTCGCCGTCCACGTCCTTCCTGTGATCGGGATTGTCTGTAACTCGCGGATCGGAGGTGAGTCTTCGATTGCTCTTGAGGTTGGGATTGTTGCCTTGTTCCCAATCAACATCATGATTGAAGCTGTGCATGTCTTCTGAGCGAGACAGGAATTCATCCTGGACACGATGCCGACGCTCAATCATCTCACGTTCGTCTTGGCGCTCAATCATCGAAGATTCAGAGCCACGCCTTTCACGACCACCGGTTGGTCGAGCGTCCTCCTCAACAACCTGAATCTTACGCAGCTCTTCTTCCGTGGCGAAATCATGCTCCAGAAGCTCGTCGACGTCAATTCCAAGATGTTCCCGCATGAGGCGCATACGAAGAGTGTGGGGGAACCTTCCGACGAGGTACGGTTTGCGATTCATGGTGGATTGAATCATGTCCGTGTCCCGCACCACGGCTGCAACCTCGGAATCGCGCGACCCTAGCATTGACCGTTCGTTGATGTTTGCAGACCCAATAATGGCAGCACGATCATCTACGACCATGCATTTCGCGTGAATGTAGAGCTGCTCAGTCACCAGCTGCTTATTCGGTCCAATCTTTCCCCACGCACGCAGACTGAAGAACTGAATGTAGTCCGCCGGCTCAATACCCAGCGCACGAAGACGACCAAAGATCGATGTCTCGCCGCGGCAAATGCTGCGGTACTGACACTGCATAATCAGACGCACACTCGTCCCACCTTCGCTATCAACGGTGTTCTGGAAGCCTGGCATGAGAGGGATGACGATCACGGCGCGCCACGCTTCTTCGTTCTTGGCTGCTCGTACAATACGTTCCACCAACGCGTCTCCAATCAAGTTTTCAATCTTCCTGCCCTCAATTTCACAGGTACTGATGAAAAATTGGTTCTCAATGTAGACAAAGTGCTCAGACTCTTCAATCAACTTGACATAGGCATTCATGATGCTATGCTCCGTGACGTCGGGCGTTCCAGTCGACCACATACTGCTAGAGCGTAGTATCTGGACTTCACAGGTTCCATCAAGACCCAAAGCTTCCAAATCAGCAGGGTTGAAATCTGGAGGTGGCAGCAGGAAGGGCGTTGGTCGCGTTGGCTTGCGTTGACGAAGGATGTAGTTCCAGCGCTGAACGAAATGCCGAGTGAGATCGCGAGCAGGCTGGCCCACCACGTGCATTGAAATATCGTGCCAGGGCATACGCGGCACAACATTGCGATCGTACATTTCCTCGTATGGCTTATCCAAGTCATAAAAGTCCTGAATACGTGGATTGGAGTAGTCTTTGCCCGGCCAGAGCTGACAGTTGTCTGCATCTTTGACCGCGTCAGACGTTTCAAAACCAGTGGGCTTGTCGTCCGTGAGGTTATGCTGAGGCGTATCCCAACGCCCAAAGCACAGGTCAATGCCTCCCACAAAAGCGAGTGTATGATCGATGAGGCAAAGTTTCTCGTGGTGTGCCCAGAAGAAGGTGTTCTGACGGAACTGGTTCGGAGACCTCTGGACAAAGACGTTGGGGTGGAGCTCGAGGAGCGAGAACTTGGAGTACTCCGAGTCGATAGGGATCGCAGAGTTGATGTTTCGGTACATGATGATAAAGATCTTCACACCTTCACGAGCCTTTTTCTGGAGCAGACGGTCCAAGCGCCATTTTTGGCTGATGGCTGCAGGTCGTCGCATATACAATTCTGGACTCAACCACCAATCATGGATGTAGATGACGTCCTTAGCCTGGTTGATAGCTCTCGAGACCACCCACATATGATCTCGTGCATCGACTAGCCACTGAGCGAAACATTTCTGCCGGACAGGGGCAAAACTGTCAAACCGGTTTGGCCGCATCCACGGGGTATTTTCAGCCATGAAACGGATTGAGTCTTCAAACTGTTGTAGTTGGCGTTCGTTCCGGGCCAGCAACTTCAGCTTGCGTTCGGAATTCTCAAGCCGCAGAGTGTGGTGCTGGGGGTGTCTTGCGGACTGCTTCGCCGACTTGGCGAGGTCTTTCGCCTTTTGATTACGAATGCTGATCTTTTGCGTCTGGATCTTGAAGTGGGAGTCCACCAAAAAGACATCGTAGATGTTCATCTCTTCTGGTGAATCAACACACACCACGTAACTGTGCCGAACAAGGAACCACTTGGGCCAATGTCGCTTCTTGATCAGAGACGGTGTCAGGGCTCTTCGGAAGTCAAGACCTTTCGACGACTGAATGATCAAAAAGCCCTCCTTGCCGTGATAACTTGCTTCCGCGGCGAGACGAACTCCGAGGGCAGATAACTCAAGGAACTTGCACAACCGGTTGCTGTCAGCCCGGAAAATCAGGAAGCGGATCATCTTTTGCAAGTACATCTCCAGCTTCTTCCGTTGCCTCTCTGGATAGGTTTCCCTTTTCCCACCCACTCCTTCATGAACAGACGAAGGTCCCGCGGCAGATTCGCCTTCCTGGTTAGTGATACTGGACTTCCTGCGAGCCAAAGGACCGACCCCAGAAGGTCGGCGTTGGTGTTGTTGGTTCTTGGTTTTCTTTTTTCCAGGTCGTTCATTGCCACTCACGCCTTCGGGGCCAGTCTCATACCCACCGTCGTCTTCCTCGTCCTCGAACTCGCTTTCTAACCCGCGCACACCTCGCATGTAAGGGAAAGCGCTTCTCGGGAAACGAGGAAGGCTGGGGCTGTTCTCACTTGCCCGCAGCTGAATGTATTTCTGGGTTCCGAGATGAAGCTTGTACTTCAAGTGCAGGTTGGCAAAATCTCTCAGAGTCCTGTAGATGATCCACTTCATTCGAGTCATGCCACTTCCATACTCCAGCTCGATCCGAAACACCAGATGGCGATCGCCTGAATGCGAGTCGATGCGACTGTCCGTAACACGGACCTTCAGTTGCTCCAAGAGGATCGGTATACGTTTACTTCCATGTTCGTCTCGTTGGAAGAAACTGGCCAGAATCAGGGCAGCTGGGACAGCCGAGGCCAGCTCAGCAAGCAGTTCCGCAGATTTCTTAGTATCCACTGCATTGTCGCCTTTGCGACGCTGACCCATGAACTTGAAGCCCGCTTTGATCTGTCTCCACCGCTGGGCACTGGCACTGGTGCCCCGCTCGTTCCGATGCCGTCTCCAGGTTGCCGCAAGGCTTTCGGCATTTTCAGATGGACCAGCAAGACCAGTGAGTCTTCTCAAATTACTCGGCCGTGGTTGTTCCTCCTGGGCTCCGTCCTCCTGCCGTCCTACATACGACAAGCCACGGTTTCCGCCCCAGGCAGATCGCCTTCGCCGGTTGAGCCTGTCGCGACCCTCATCCTCCGATACGCCCTCCCTATTCTGAGGCGTGAACTCAGTGGTGCTAGCTCTTCGGGGGAATATGTTGTTGCGATAGTTCTCGAAGGGAGCAAATGAGGAAGAAAAGTGGAAGGAAGGTCGGCGCGTGGTTTTTGGCGTCGTAGGGGCAGTACGAGCCCCAGCCTCGTCTTCCTGTTGCTGTCGCCGCCGTAGGGATTTCTTCTTTTTGCGGCGATCACGCTGCTCCCCGCCGCTCTCCTCGGCATCGGCGTCGATGTCACTTCCCTCTTCGGCTGGAGGTTCAGGGACGGGGAAGAGAAATTCGCCTCGTTCAGAGACCGGGGTGACCACATCATTTGGGCCCGGTCGGAAGTCCCCGGTCGTGGTTCCGCTAAGGGACCGCGAGTGTGTGGCAAACGAGGGAGAAACAGCCAAGGACTTTAATCGATGTAGGATAGATTGTTTCCCTTTCGATTGGTCCCCTTCATCACCATATAAAGAGGAGGGTCGAGACTGCGGGCGTGACGAGGGCAGCTCGACGGCCTCATTATCGGGGTCGCGAAATTGGACGCTGGGAGCGCCGGAGGGAGGGGACATCCCAGGAGCGGATGTCTGTTGTCTTTGGCGGCTTGCTGATGTCGGCCTTTCGTCGGTGGACCTGTTCGGTGGCCGCGTGTTCACAGGTGGCCTCTCTCTCGGCGAGCCATGCTGCGTAGGGGATATCTTATCCTTGCTCCCGGGAGAGCCTTCCGTCTCTTTAGACAGCTGAAGGTATTCCGGTGCCTTGTTCTCTTCGCTAGCTTCGGTAGGTTGGGGCTGCTTGAGTGAAGCGGGTCGTTTGGCTTCGGTAGGAGACGGGAACGGTGAGGCCAGTTTGGAGCCACTCGAGACCGTGATGGGGTCGGGCTTCTTCGATTTCTCTCTCTCGAAGTTGCGCTCAGCCTCCATCTGAGGGGAGGAGGGCATTAGAGTGTCGGTCATGCTGTGACGGCGAGCGGATCGTCAGTTGCAGCTTGGGGCAGGTGCTAGCAGATGCTGGGGTGCATACATGCAGGATGGATCGAGACCCTGTCATATATGGTCAAATCTTCTCGCTGTCATCCTAGAATCAATCTCGCGAGAAGAACGGAGTGAATTGAGAGTGACAGGTGGCGTCCACGCGACTGTTGATATAAAGGAGCGTCTGAGGTTGACTTAGTTCACCACCGCGGTGGAGTTGCGCCCCATCAAAATCTCTCCGACTGGAGAAGGGCCCGCCAAGCTAGCCAAGAAGCGGGCGGTCAAGTCCTAGGAAAAGGGGAAGGGGGTGATCGTGGTGATGGTGCTGGATATGAATCAATCATCAAGTCAATCATAGGTTCCTTCAGGGGTCACCAATAATGACCATCGTGGATCGAGTCCCTTCTCCAAGGTTGGTTTCCCTTTTCCCTTTTTGGGAAGACTGAATTTATGGCCTCAGGCACTAATCACGTGAGATGGATAGACTTGGTTGAAGAACTCACGTATCAACTACGTTTTAAGTTGATATGCAACGAGATATTGGAATGATAGTGTAAGAAAGCAAAATCTAGTGTAGACAGGTGCCATTATTATAGCCTAAATAGTTAGTCCCAGAGTCCGGTACATTGATGTGCGCTCCGGTGGGGTCCCGGGACTTGGCCTGCACCAGCAACGCGGCCCTCGGCTCGATCGAGTTATACCCGAGTCGCCTTTACAATTGCTAATGTTCCCCGTTCTGGTTTATAGTGTCCTCGGAACATAGAAGTGACTATCCTTTATCTCCCTTTCCCATTTCAATCCTGCTTCAATTATATTGTTTCTACCTACCTACAGGTACCCCGCAGTCACAATGACCGATCCATTGAAGACCTTCGACTCGTCGGGTCGTCCCAAACCGGTTGCCGTGTCTCAGAGGGTCTACGCCATTGCCGGAATTTCAGTGACCGTCTTCGGACTCGAGGAGCTTCAGTCCCAGGCGACAGATGTCGCATGTCTGTGGTTACTTCATCCTCGACTGGCGACGCAGGAACGCATGACCGGTATCGCTTCATCCGCTATCACCGACTGGAACGGCAAGAATAAGAACAACCCATCTGCCAAGGGTTTGATTGCTGTCTCTTTTGACCAGCGGAATCATGGCACCAGAATGGTCGACCCTCTGGCCAATGAGGCCTGGCGGCAGGGAAATCCTCGCCATGCTCAGGATATGTTCTCTATCTTCCGTAAGTGCTGGGTAAACCACTACGGATGAAACATCCCTGGCTGACAAACAATTCAGAGGGTACTGCGCGAGACACATCGCTGTTGATGGATTATCTAGCCTCATTCGTCTTCCCCAATGATGAGCATAAGATCTCGGAGAACCTGGTTCTGGGCGTTTCCCTGGGCGGGCATGCTGCATGGAGCTGTCTGCTGCACGAGCCTCGCGTCAGCGCCGGTGTCGTCATCATTGGATGTCCGGATTATCTTAATCTCATGGTAGACCGTGCTCGGCTGTCAAAGTTGCCATCGTGGACAAAGAGCAATCCGCCCGGGGCAGAAATCTTAGGTTCGGAGGCCTTCCCGTCTTCTTTTGTGGATATCGTGAAGCAGTACGATCCAGCTAGCCTCTTCCTCAGTCATGTTGATACTGGCTCGTCCCGCTCATTGCGTGCAGACACGTTGCCCGACCCAACGGACAAGGAACAGCAGGAGCTCCGGCCGCTTTTGACTCGGTGCCTGGCGGGCAAGCGGATTCTGAATTTGTCTGGTGGTGTGGACAAATTGGTGCCGTATCACCGGGGTGAGGCTTTCCTGGCCTGGTTCAAGCGGGCCATCTCATCCAATGGCTGGTTTGGTGATGGTGCGGTTACATTTGAGGATATCATCGACCAGAGTGCGGGGCATGAAGTCACGGCCAAGATGGTTGACGAGGCCGTCCGATTCATCAGTGAGACGCTAGCCAGCGTAGATAACCAAGGGCGAAGGGGATCGGTGCGGGAATCCAAGATTTGAACAGCGCGATGCTATAGACTACAATCACGAGGGCCAGTTGTAACTAGGCACATCAATGAGACTACTTGTACAGATTTTACATCCATAGGTATGACTCAAACCAGGTAGTAGTGGTGAGTGGTATAGTACCAGCACCAGAGCCCCATGGAGAGCAACATGTATGGATATCAATCGCTCATAATCTCCAACACGTACATTGTGTGTTCGGCAAGAAACGTTTTGAAAAATCCTCCTTGTGGTATTTGTTTAACACAATGTGAAATCGTAAGGGCATTCGGAGGCCATGCGATGCAGATTGCATACACACAAACCCTTATTCTTTTCGAACGCCAGAACCAACCATTTCGGCTCGTGGCAGTTAGCTTTTGAGTTCCGATCGTCCTCCTCACGGGCGGAAAAACTTGAATCTTCCACAAGACCGAACGCAGTCAAGACTGCGATTGCCCCGATTCACCCGTCTTCTCCAATAAAACACCGAATTCAACGCTTATGCGACGAGCTCAACAACACCACCAGCCTCCTTGATCTTCTGCTCGGCCTCGGAGCTGAAGTAACGGGCACGGACGACGACGGGGATCTGGGGGAGACGGCCCTTGCCGAGGACCTTGGAGTAGCCGAGGGGCAGGAGGTCGATGACGGGGGCGGTGTCGGTCTTGGAGCCGCTCAGGTAGGCATCACGCTTCTCGGCGGGGACAAGGGACCAGAGCTATCAAAGAAAAATTGAAATCAGTCACACTATCCATCACAATTGTATCCGTCCAGCCCTTCTGATTCTGTGTAAAGCCGGTTCACGGTTCATCATCGTCGTGTGTCCAGGCGCACAAATTCTGCTTCCCGGGCTTCCCATTTTTTCAGGTGGACGGATTCGGTCGAAACGTACCTTGTCGAGGTTGATGGTGGGCTTCCAGAACTGCTGCTGGGTCTTGTGGAAGTAGCGCATACCGACCTTACCGAAGTAACCAGGGTGGTACTTGTCGATGTTGGTACGGTGGTGGTGCTGACCACCGGCCATACCACGACCACCGGGGCTCTTGCGGTGCTTGCCGATACGACCGTAACCGGCGGACACGTGGCCGCGGCTGTGAGAGATTCATGTTAGCGAGGGGCGGTTGGGAAGGATGCGTTGGCCAGCGAGGTCGATTTTTCGTAGATCAAGACCAAAACTTCGGGGAGAGGACAGGAGGAGGCGACTCACTGCTTCCGGGTCTTCGAGAAACGGGTAGGCATCTTGTCGGCGGTGTGTTCTCGACAAGACCGGTCTGAGAGTTGGGCGTTGAAGGGGGGAAGGGTCGTGGATACTTCCGACTCAGATGTTGAAATCCACGCTCGCACTAGGCGGAGTGTGCGCTAGGCACTTCGCTTGTCCCGTGATAGGGTCAAACCCTACTCTGGGGCTGGGTTCGATCACCTGATATAACACCGCCTTCTGCATACGTATATGTTCCAAATTCTGCCACCGCCTTGCGTTTCTATGTTTTCTACTTCTTCCCATGATGTAGCGAGGACTATTGATCGTATTGATATGCTTCGTTATTTGCTGGAGACTATAGCCTATTTTTTCTCTGAAAAGAATTTGGACAATCGCTGTACCGTCATTTGTGCAGGATGCTCAGATGGCGAAGAAACTAGACTCCCTCGGATCCAGCCAGGCAACTTGCCCTGAATGCGCGACGAGTCATATCGCCGGTCAATCATCACGATGGCTGCGTAGTCATTCACATGCCGAATGGCACGCCCAATACACTGATTGACGGCTCGCATGCAGGAATTCTCGTAGAAGTCTCTCCCGGCTGCCGCAGCGTTTGCCTTCTTCGCCGACTCAGTCCCCGAACTAAGCTTGAAAGTCTTCTCCTCGATGTATCTGATCTTGGCTTGCCAGACAGCACTACGAATGTTCGGGAAAGGCAGACCTATGATCAAAACTCCACGCCCCAGTCGGTCGGAGAAGTTGATGCCCTCCGAGAGCTTTCCTCCAACCACGGATAACAGCAAGGCTCCCGACCCCGATTCGACGGCTTCGGTGTATTCTTGAAGCAAGGTATCGGTGCTTGTCGCTGCTTCGCGCGATTCGTAAAGAATTTTCTTTTTCCGTTCGATCAAGCCGAGAGTGGTTTGGCCGTTGCCATTCGGGATGGGTTTCTTCCAAACAGTCAATACTTGACTCAGGTAGTCGTAACTGGGGAAGAACGCAACGACGCCATCTGGGATGACTTGGCAGAGGGTCGCTATTGTTCGACCCAGGTCGGTTATCTATGCCGTCGATTAGAAAAATGAAGTGGGGTCCAAGGTAGAGCGTTGGTGGTTTCAAGGGTACTCACCATCTTCTCGGAGCCTCGTGCCTCGTATGTAAAGTCAAATTCCGATCCGAGGAGCCCTCGAGTAAGCGACTGTGCCACGAGGTTGGCTTTTGGAATGACGTGGCCATAGCTGAACGTGTCGAGACGTTCCGCTGGTACATATGAGAACAGATGGTTCATGTAATCCGACATCTAGTAAAGGATTAAGTGAGTGCCAGCGAATTGGAGGCGGATGCAACTCACCGGAGACATCGTGCCACCGGCCAATATTACAGCTCGGGCATCTTCAACAATTTCGCGGAAATGATTGGTGGGATCGAGGAGCATGTATTTCAGCAAAACGTTGTCATGATCCTTTTGATAGAAGAGTCTCCCTTCTTCCGATGGATTCATCAAAGGCAAGAGAAAGCTTTGAATGTGAAAGAGAACGGGCATGCTTGTCTTTTCCTTGGGTCGTCCTTGCTGCTGATCTTGCGACGACTCGACATAGCCATCTACCTTGCGGGCCAGCTTACTCTCCTGGAGATAACGAGACAATTTGTAAGGGTTTATCTGGTCAACTCCTTTACCAGCCATTAAGTCTGAAGCTTGGATTGACCCTTCTTGAGGTCCCTTTTGCCGGGAAATGCCTCGCACATAGTCGGCAATGGAGTTCACCAGTCGGATGACCTGAGCAACGTAGTTCCGATTCTTCCCCTTCAATCGGTTCTTGAATTTACGTGCATAGATCGTTAACTGTGAGATGGCAGTCTGCAGCTGATTTAACGAGACCGTCACGGAGTGGATAGCAGCTATTGCGTCCATGAGATTGTGAGCCTCGTCAATGATGACCACATGGTCCTTGACAGACAAACTGAGGGCTTCACGGGCAGATTTCTGCAATAGCAGCGGGTACGGGAGCGTCACAATCTATTTTGGGACAAGCTTAGCCCAGCACATATCGCGACAAAGAGTGGCTGATACTGACCTCGCTGTGCTTGATGACCGAACGCGATGCGTAGTAAGGACAGATCCCAATTTCTTTCCCGGCTTTGCCAATATCCTCAATGTCCTTGACCGTGGCCAGAGCATGATCTCGGAATTGGAGAACTAAAGCTTCGTCGTCTTTAGAGGGAAGGTAGGAGCATTTCCTGTCCGCGGGCATGCCGGGTTGCTGCAGATCTAAACACCTCTCGTTGATAGCGGTGCTATTCTCCAGAGCGCGAACCTTGTCATTAATGCAAAGGTTTTTCCTGGACCCCAGAGAAAGGTGCTTGGTGCGCTCCTCGAGCTTCGAGAGGTTGTCTTGACCCTCGGCTTCAGGGTCATTGGGCAGGCTGGACGGGAATGTAACACGCCGCAGCTCACCCGCAAATTGACTCAGCTGGGAATGGGTACGAGAGCAATAGAAGATCTTGACCGTATCATCATCCTCTTCTTCTTCATTCTGCTTTTTGGATGAGAATTGACCCTGGAACTGTTCTAATAGGGCCAGGGTGCTGGCAGACAGGCCATCGGTCCCTCCTGATACACTCTGTGTCTTTCGTTCATCCGTTTCACTGTCATAGTCTTCAAGTACGAATTGAGTATCGTCGGCATCGGTATCTGGCCGCGATGATAGGTTGTCCAATCGCTAGAATTGAGTTCGTTGGTATGTGACCTCGGTATCTGAGATCGAATTGATCGTACCTGTTTCTTCCGAGGGCGCTCCGAGCTGTCCTGGGCCGACTTCAAACGCTCTTCCTCCTGCTTGATCTTGGCCAGTCGGGCCTCAAACGCCTGTCGTTTCTCGGCAATGGCACGCCGTGAATCCCTTTTGGCATATTCGATCATCCATTCCGGCTCATCGTCATCGGCTAAAAACAAGTAAGAAATGAATGACATCACAGGGGGTCAATCCACGAGCACGGAGCATACCTGCTGCCTGGTCGAGCGACTCCTGGAAGACCTTGCGTTTGTGATCCCGCAGCCAGGTGAGAGAGCCACAGATCAGACTCAGTGATTTGCCCTGTGACGT
Organism: Penicillium sp. S103-07; assembly: GCA_037042055.1. Taxonomy (NCBI): domain Eukaryota; kingdom Fungi; phylum Ascomycota; class Eurotiomycetes; order Eurotiales; family Aspergillaceae; genus Penicillium; species Penicillium sp. S103-07. The sequence goes on from JAXQJQ010000067.1 coordinate 17,845, forward strand.
GGCTTAGTTCGATGCCCAACCGCGTAGACCCGAATCGCAACCCAAGAACGCAAGACATCGCGTCTCGCCTGAATCACCCGGACCATGACCTGCCTGTGGAGACGGTAGAGAAACACTTACAGTACCTGCACCGACGTTAGACCGGGGCCAAGAGGGGGGCAGCTAGCGCGTTTACCAGTGGGGGACTCGAATACGGCGACTTTTCCATCTTCAAGAGAACGGTACAGCGCGCGCATAAACTGCAGCTGAATTTCATACGGCGTGAACGGATGATGGAAATCCTGCAGGTCCATGGCGTGAGATCAGCACATCGCGATGTCTTTTTCGCGCAGGATAAAAATAAACCGTCAGGTGGAGAACCGCACTCCGTAAGGCACCCGAGACAGGGCTCCAGGGCCGGTGCAACCCTCAGGGGAAATAACCGGCGGGCCCTGATCGTGCACCTTGTGCCCCGGAGTCATGCTGAGAGAAGTGGCTGAGTACCGTTTATTTTTACATTTTTGCATTTGATGTTATATTTTCTATCCTCCTATGTAGACCCCGGTACTCCGTAATCACAGATCCAGGGCACTGCGCTTTGTAATTCGCCCAAGTTTGATTTCTTTAGATCCGCTCTTCAACTGGAGAAAGTGGGCTGTCTCTCACCCCCTCTTGGCACACCTCTTTTTCTTCCCCTCGATTTCCAGCCGAATGCTGTATTCCTCTTAAACTTGAATTACCATTACGCGCCGGGATGAACAGACCGCCGCAGGGCCGTGGTCAGCCACGGCTGGGTGCGACTTGGTATCCAGGGGGCCAGGATGACTTCTACATGCCAGAGGTCATCTCCCCCTCCCCCCAAAGGTACGAGATGGCACGATCCCCGGTTTCTCCTCCACATCTACAAGATGCCGAAGGTTCGAGTACTGATTCATCCTGGCAGGGTGATGCCTGAAGTCCCCGAAAATATGCAGGACAACATCGCGCAGATGGAACATCACGCCCGCGACCCCCGCCGCGCCCAGCAGCCACCAGCGCAGTATCGCCAGCAGCAACCGCCGCACCAGCAGCAGTTCCCCGAGCGAACCTCTAGCGCCGTCCAGGGCCAGCCCCAGCAAGCCCAGGCCTACGATCATGGTGCCTACGCGCAGTCCGCAACCTACGACAGTATGGATCACCCAAACTTCTCTCCTTTCCCCATCTTGCGGAGTCCGCCGCCGAATGTCCCTCCTACCGATGAGCAGCGCGAAGCCAAACTGGAACACCACCGCATGGGCGTTCTGTCGACCACCGACCCGGAGATGCAATTATCTTGGGCCCAGGATGCTTTGGCCTTTGTCGAAGTGGCCGCGCAGAACGAAGCTCGTCTGGCGTTGACGCAGCCTCCGCGCCCTCACACACCGCAGATCGAGCAGCAGTTGAAGACCGATGCGCTGAATATCGTCAGCTTCTTGGCCGAGCAGCATCACCCCAAGGCCGAGTTCATCAAGGGTATGTGGTTGGAATTCGGCAAGTTCGGCTATCGGGTGGACCGAAAAGAGGCTTTCCGATGCTATTCCAGAGCAGCGGAGAAAGGATATGCGCGCGCAGAGTACCGAATTGGAATGCAGTTCGAGAGCTCGGGAGAACCGGAGAAGGCAATCAGACATTACGAGCGCGGTGTCGCCAGGGCGGATTCCGCTTCCTACTATGTATGTTTCTCCATCAGTTCAAATTTAGGAGAGCTGGCATTTGTTGACTTCCATTTTAGCGCCTGGGAATGATGATCCTTCTTGGACAACATGGCCAGCGCCAGGACTTCCAGAGAGGCTTGGAGTACATCCGGCTCGCGGCGCAATCCTGTGACCAGAATGCGCCGCAGGGTGCCTATGTAAGTTTTCCATGGATGCAATTTCCGGCCGCAGTCCTAATGTGCGATGCAGGTTTATGGCATGCTTCTCGCTCGGGAGCTTCCCCAGGTCAGCGTTCCCGAGCCCTTCTTGGCTCTCGACCTCAACGTGGCACGCGTCAACATCGAGAAGGCCGCATACCATGGATTCGCCAAGGCTCAAGTGAAGATGGGTGCTGCGTATGAACTTTGCCAACTCGGCTGCGACTTCAATCCCGCGCTGTCCCTGCATTACAATGCGCTTGCAGCGCGCCAGGGGGAGCCCGAAGCCGAGATGGCCATCAGTAAATGGTTCCTCTGTGGACACGAGAGTGTTTTCGAGAAGAATGATGAGCTCGCATTCACCTATGCCCAGCGCGCAGCTCAAAGCGGTCTCCCAACGGCGGAGTTTGCCTTGGGCTACTTCTATGAAGTCGGCATCTTCGTCCCGGTCGACATCAAAGAGGCCCGCAGCTGGTACGCCAAAGCTGCCGCCAGCGGTAACAAAGACGCGTCTGGTCGAATCGACAGTATCTCACGTTCCAAGACTCTGTCCCGACGGGACCATGAAAAGGTTGCGATTTCTCGCATCAAGTCGACCCGTTACGTGGCTCATCAGCGCGGCGGTTCTTTGGAGTCCACACCGGAAAACATCCAGATGCCCGATCCTTCGCGGATGACCCTGAACGACCAACACTCGTCCGCTGCCCCATATCCCGATCGGCCTGGTTCTTCTCGTCCTCGTCCACCAGGCCAGCCAAGTTACCAAATGCCCGATCCTCGACCAAGTTCGGCATTTGGTGTCAATCCGAACCTTCGGCAAAATGGTCCTCCGGGTTACGGTGGCCCTCAGGGCCCGCCCGGCTCTCGGACTCCGACCTATGGTCAACCGCCGATGAACTATCGCCAGCCCGGCTCGGGTGCGGGTACACCGCTCAGTGCGCCTGCAGGGCCTACCAGCCCGCAGGCTGCAAACATGATCAGCCCCAATGGGACACCCCGCGTGGACGTCGGTTACTCTGCGCCGGCTCCACGACCGGGTGACCGACAACGTCCAGCACGGCTCGACGCGGTCCCTCCTCCAGACCGAAGACCCGTACGGACCCCTGTCTCTGCCCACGGAGGATCTTTACCATCTCCCCGGCCACTGGGTTCTCCTTCATCTGCCAACTTCCCTCCGCGCACAGAATCCCGCCAGCCGTCTAGGGGCTCGGCTTCCTCCACACCCCAGCCACATTCCGGACCACCATCCACGACATCCTCGAAACCCTCCCAACCCTCCCAGCCATCCAAGCCAAGTGGTCAACTGCCGGGCAAGGGTCCCAAGACTTTCGAAGAAATGGGGGTTCCGAGCGCCAAAAATGATAGCGATTGCGTACGTATCTCTAGATTGTCGTACTGTCAAATGACGAACTAACCGAACTGATAGATCGTGATGTGATACCCCGGACGCCTTGTTGGATTTCCATGGATTTTTATTGGCGCTTCCACTTTGCATTTTCTATACTTTAATCCCGGGGTTTAAAATCAAAACTTTTACCTTCGCCTTCCGGGAGGCGATTTTGTGGGCGTGCCTCGGCCTCTTGTTTCCACATAGTTGCATTTACGCTGCGGATTTCATGGCTATCGGGGGCCTTTGGACATATGGTGGGCCATTTGGTTTTTCTAGATATGAGGCGTCGTTATGAAGCCCGTTGCGATCGCATTCTGCGTAGTCATTATATCATCCGGTGTTCTTAGTTGGGGCACCGTCTCAAGTAACTCTCCCATCTTCGTTCACGCCTCAGCCCACTTCTTCCATCGCTGCTGTAGGGTCCTCTTCTTCTGCTTCTCAACGGCCAAGACCCCAGGCCATCATGGGCCCCCGCAAGTCAAAGAGTGACGCCTCCGCCTGTGCTGACGGTAAGCTTGTGGTAGAAACGGCCGTGATGGCGGGACGAGGACTGACAACGACAAGACACAACAATGATTCTCGACTATCTTCGTGAGTATCATTGGATTGTTTCCCTTCACCGGTGATCAGAATGCTCATTCAATCGGTCGGCTCCCAGGTGAACAAAAGTGGGTTTCCTCACGTCTTCTTGGAAGCTGGGACAATGTTGACTTTTCGGATCGTCCAGTCGTCCCTATTCAGTATGTCCTCAAGCGGTCCTCGGCATCAAGCCACCGCGGAACTTGCTGACGAACGTTTTGAAAAGGCTATAGAAGTGTCTGCAAATCTACACAACAAGGTTACCAAAGGTGAATGAAATCAACTTCTCTCTCGATGCAGCATAGTACTGAAGTCTGTTCAGCGCAAGCTGTAAAGCTCCTGCGAGACTTGCACCAGAATGAAAAGATTGAGGAACGAGTGGCAGGTCAGTCCCCATTTGCTTCCCAATATCTGGGACATCCATTGAATTGAGGCTACATCTAGGAAAGCAAGTAGTCTACCACGCTTTGCAGGGTCAATCGCAGGACGTAACTCCAGAAATGCTCACCGCACTCCGCCATGAGATTAAACAGCTTCAAGGCCAGCTTTCTTCCTCCAAAGGAGACGAGAAAAGAGCCCGGGCTTCCTTGGCAGCTCTCGAGGCCAAGCCTCGACTTTCTGCCCTTCGACGGGACATTCAACGGCTCGAAGAAGAAAAAGGGGAAATTCAAGCTCGGTTAGGAACTCTTCATGATAGCGACACCGTCCAGATTTCCATGGAAGAACGGTCCAAGCTCAAAGAAGAGAGGCGACAGTGGCAGCGACATGCCACCATCCGCCGTCGTATCTGTCATGATTTGTGGGGGCGATGCACGGAGGTTTTGCCTGACAATACGAGCTCGCTAGAGTTATGGGTAAGCCCGCTTCTCTACCAAAATGCATCAGAGCCCGCTAACGGCGCTACCAGGAGTCTTTGGGGCTTGAAGGAACGCTCCAATGAGAAACGGTCGGGTATCGACGCTACATTCGTGATCTCCGGTCTCCACCCAGTCACATCATCCGGCGTGATTTGCAAGTCTGAGCGGAACTCGGAGCCCTCGAATCCCTATGGCGATCGCTCGAGTCGATATCATGGATAGTTCGGGACTTGAGGGATAGGACATCGATACTGGCACTCAGACCTCGCGCACTTCACTCTCCGAGAGATATATTGATACTTTATAGTCTTAACTTCTTCTTGACTGGCACTGCATCCCATGAATGTCGCTACTCTAGAATACCTCCGAGGGGTTCACAAGATGACTACACATCTAGTAGACGTGGCCCGGAGGTGTCCTTGGAACTCACGTTCAATATATATCTTGGTACAAAGCTATGACCAGCAGGATATCCGTAGTGATTCCCCGGTCGTGGAATCCTCAGGTGCACGGCGCTCGAGTGTAAAGCAAGAAAGAGAGCTACCATTGCGGAGAAAGCTATGGTCCTGATACATAGTATGGAAAAGTGCAAGGTTTCGGAGGGCGAATATTTGATCCTAGATATGCAGCTGAGCACCCGGAATGGAGGCAACCTGGAAGGCGGAGAAAGGCATCAGATGAACAGGTGAACGGAGCATCAGCCTTGTGACGATGAGCAGTCAGGACTTTGAAAACCGAAGACTTGCCCGTCATCTGCCCCCATTACACACCGAATCATAAAGTCACGCTACTCTTGTTCCATAGATTTGGGTACACCGCCCGCCCTCTACGTCTTCCCCTCTCTCCGATAAACCCCTCCGGTGACTCCACCATCTCTCACGGCGATGCTGTCGGCCTCTCGCCCTTCTTCTCGTCCCAATCGATCCGAAATGAGAGGTCGTGCGCCTCCTCCGGTGGCTTCTGAGCTCCAGAATGGCCACTCCCGCAACCCCTCCAGCCTCGACATGGCTCGCAGCCCGCCGAATCCCAGCAACAAGAGTACGCTTCCTCGCCGGCCCCAATACCTTCATCTTATTTTTTCCCCTTGATAAAATGCTAATGAACTCACTTCCGTCACTCCGCAGACACCAAACATGTTCCCTGCAAATTCTTCCGCCAGGGTGCCTGCCAGGCCGGCCCCGCTTGTCCATTTCTGCACTCGACTGATTCAGCAGTCGATTATACACCCTGCAAATACTTTACGAAGGTAGGAAGTGATCGAAGGTCTTATTGGGCCTCAAAATCCTGATCCACGGCGAATCGGTGCTGATGAGATACCCTTTTGGTTCGTTTTAGGGAAACTGCAAGTTCGGCGCAAAATGCGCACTAGCCCACATTCTACCGGACGGGCGCCGGGTGAACCGTCCCACTGGTGGTGGTATGGGAATGGGTGGTAGCCATCTGAACTTGGGTGGCCGAGTTAATCCGCAAGCCTATGTCAACCAAGATTCCGCCTTGACGAACTCGGTTCTCTCGCAGCAGCGCATGAACGGCCATGAACCCCGATACACCTCGCAGGTCCCTTCGCAGGACGATTCGGTCTTCCATGGTCAGCAGCCGCCTCCCTACGATCCAATTCCGACAATTGATGCGGGCCTGGCCTCCGATGCCGGTTCGAAGTATGGATCTCCCGTGGAGGATGTGCGGTTCGCGATGTCGCCCAACCACCACCATTTGACGGCCCTTGATGCGCCGCTTCCGGCATCCTTTGACAGCCAGGGCATCTCTCATGCTGCCCGTTATGGTCCGGTGGCTGCCTCGGTACCCTCGAAATTTGGGATGGAACTATCATCGCCGGCTCAGAGACCGGGGCCAGCGGAGTCCGCATTTCGAAACCTACGCGATATTGGCTATGCCTCCGACCTGCGCAAACAGTCCATTGTCGGATCATCACCCCCGGCACCCGATGACTCTATTGGACCTCGGTTCCTCCACTCATCCCGTCCCGTCAAGCCTCGTATGCTGTCTGCTAGCGTTCCTCGCCCTACCGCACTTGATGATTGGGACGAGAATTTCCCCATGGAAGAAGACTATTTGCCTATGAATCTGCATGATGATGTTCTCACGCCCCAGGAGAAGCTTCGCCGGCTGTCTCGAACGGACCATGATATCGGCTCCAGCCACCGCGATATCAGCGGTCTTGGTATGAGCAGTAGCTTTTCGAAGACTGGCTCTCCTCTGGCATCTAGTCCCTCTCGATTTGGAGCATTGTTTGCCAAGCAACGTCAGAAGAAGGAGGATGATGGCGTTGGATCTTCATTCCCTCACATTGGTTCACCTCTTCGTGAATCTTCCTTGAATCCCATTGGCAGTCCTAGCTTGGGTCCTATCGGCAGCCGACATGATGGCTCGCCGTTTGTTTCTAGCCCCGGAAGACAGTCTTCCATGTCGATGATCTCTGAGCAACTTAGTGGCATGTCTCTTCACCCTGGATCGGCCCGCCACTCATCCGCAGGCCCCGGCGGTCGCCTCGAGCGAACCGCCTCGTCGGTTACCACGAGCAAAATTGAGGAGGAACAGAGTGACCTTGTCTTCTCTATGGAGGAAGAAGAAGGCAACAAGCGCAACAGCTCTTCTTGGAACTCCGAGACCAAAGAGAGCTCCAACGATTCCTGATCGGCTTCTTACTTCTACGATCACAACGACACGGGCCAAGCGGTGTCCAGCTTTTGGGCATGTTCATATGAAGACAAAAAAAAGGTCATTTGGAGTTTCATCTGGGCACAACGGCATAACGGAGCATACATAACAAAACAGAAAAAAGGAAATCCAAAAAAGGGCACCCGACCTTCTATTCTAGCCCACTACTTTTCGCCGTGGGGTTGAGGTTTACGTGGAAATGAGGCATACAAGAGAATCCTTTCGACTCCGCTCTTTATAGACTGACATTGCCGCGTTGATCTTCTTGAGATTTTACATTCGAGGGGTTGCTGTTCCTGGATCATCTAGACCCATCGCATTGTTTCATCACCGGGGGTTTTCCCCTACGAGACACATCGTCTCCTGTATTAATCTTCCTCCTTTTGCCTTCTTTGTGATCTTATGTCGAAGGATCTCAAGGCTGTTCCATCTGTTATTTCGTGCTCGATCTCATGAGTCAACGACCCTTGGTTTAGGTGTTTTTACCCGGTTTTTTTCCCGTGTCTCTGCATGTACAAATGGGAGATGTGCAAATAAACGGTTTACGATTTCAACTACACATTGACAGTTATCGTAGCGACTCGATAGCAGATATTCAGAAGTCGGGAAAATACACTGCATTATAGCTTGCCTAGTCATACACGTCCAACGCCCCTCATATCTAGAACCAAGAAAACAAAACGCCTCGACCAGGGTAAATGGATTGCGCAGCCAAGGCGAAAATGAAAACAGACAACCTCGTCAACGTCACCTTTAGTTGTCATCTAGATACATGGCAGTGCCCTTCAGATTCACAAATCCCTCATTTGTAGACTGAGCTTGAATCTGCGCAGTCTGCTGGCGAGCTAGGCGATCGACCCGGATCCTGCTTTCGCGAGCCTTGATGTCGGCGGCTCGGGCGTTGTCTGCCTCGCCTTGATAAAATCCTTTATACAGCTCGTCCGTGCCCGAGGAGACTTGTTGGAGCATACATTCGATCGCCTTCGGGACAAGAGCCTCGACACGGGCCGCGAGCGCCGTCTCTTCATCGGCTCGTTGACGCTTGGCTTCTTCATCCCGTTGCTTCTGATCTTCGGCCAGCTTGCGTTTTCTTTCTGTCACGTTCTTCTGACGCTCCTCTTTCGCGGCCAAATACTTGAGGGAGTGTCCCAACCCCGGCTGGGACGGTGGGATAATGTCCAATGGCGGCGCGGAAAAGAAGAGAACATGGCCTCTCTCGTCGCAGTGGAATTGTTTTCGGATGTCCTCGGGAATGGCAGCATTGGCTGCGTCCACAAGATGGAAAACCTCAACTGGACGCGGCGCATTGGGGTTGTAGACTGGAGCCGCCGCGGTTTGGGGACGGTTGGTGGAGTAGGGACCGTACGCAGATGGCGAAGGCTGTGCTGCGGAATACGGGTGCGCCGCTGGCGAGGCCTGGTAAGCTCCAGCCGGGCTCTGTGGCACAAAGCTGCTCGTGCGCCGCTGGTTGGGTTGATACATCTGCGGGTTCATCTGATTCTGATAAGCGGTCGAAGGAATAGGCACCGGTGATGTCTGGTTCATTGGAGTCGCGGACGCGGCTCGCAGTTGTACAGCTCCAACATTACCCGGGCCGGCCATGCTCGCACTGGACATGTTTTGGCTCATGGGTGGACGGGATGTAGCAGATGTCATGGGAGGCGGGGGTAGAGATGGAGGAGGAGACGGGGTGGGCTCTGGCGGCGGAGATTCATTTTCATCTCTCGGGCGACGGTGAACAGCACCCACGACCGGCGGCGCATTATCTGCTCCCCACGTCGGCCGCGGAAGATCATCTGTCTCCTTCGCATCTTCCTTGAGGAGATGCTTGATAGGGCTGGGTACCTTCTTGATCTTTCGAGGTACATCGAAAAGGTCCATCTCATAGTCCTTCTCGCGCACTTCATCCGGCAAGCAGCTAGCCCATGTCTTGATCTTGTTGAGCTTGTGTTTCTCCTCATTGTAGCGCGCCTCGCAGACGTAGATGTCCTTATCCGGTGCGAGATCTCTGGGCCGCCCTCGGCTGTAGCGAGTGAAAAACATAACAAAGCAGCGGTCGACGATCTCGTCAATCCGATGATCTCGGTATTGACCCGTCTTCACTACTTCATTGGGGTAAAAGTGCTTTTCAAAGTGATGCACAGTCTGTTCGGGGCGATAATACCAGCATGCGTTGATCCACTTCTCGCCCTCTGCATCCTGCCAGGTTCGGTAGATCTGCGCGACGATAGGCTTCGACACATCATTGGGATTTTGAATGTGGACCCAATCTCCAACTTTCCACAGCTCGCCTCGGTGCAATATACCATCCGGCAAGGGGAAACGGCCGTCTTCCATCAGGTACTCGCTATCGGGTTTCTTCTTTTCCTGTTCGGCCAGCTTTCGTGCCTCATTCTGCAGGTCGACGGCATCTCTGTAGATTTGACTTTCGGACTGGTTGTATGCCTTGGCGTTGTCGAACATGAGGTCTAGATCCCGCATGAAATGATCCACGGAGTTGTACTTCTTGCGCTTCGACTTGCGCTTAATGATGTCGATAGCAATCGGCTCCTTGATCTCCATGTAATAATCCGGGTAGGCGGCTTTGTCGGGAAGCCTCTCGAAATGAACGATTTTCGGATGACCGCCAGGCCCCTTGAATTTGCGGATTCCTTTCAGAATGGTCTTGATGCGGGTTTCCATAGGGGTGTCCACGCGCGGAGGTCGTCCGCGCTTTTTCCGGAGGTCGGGCTCCTGCTTCTGGGGATCTTTGACTCCGCGCTTAGAGCCTGGCTTCGGGCCTGGCTTCTTTCTCCGTCGGCCGTCATCTTCAGAATCCTCGTCATCGTCCTCTTCTCCTTCCCCTTCCCCTTCCGCTTCCTCCTCCTCTTCTTCTTCCTCATCGTCGTCAGGCAAAGGGTCGGCCTCTGGAATCTCTCCTAGATCCGGAAATTCGGCCTCTTCGGCACTAATTACGCCCTTATCGGCGAGTTTCTTCAATTGCTCGTGGAAAACGCCCTATTGAGAGTTGAGATGGTCAGTCGTGTTGGCGCTATCCAAAGCTCGGGCGATCCGCATACCTTGATCACAATCGCATCCTCGTAGGCTTGGGATTTGGGTCGATTGTAGGTCTGCGCATTATGAGGGATCTAGAAAGCGGGAACGGTCAGCCTTGACGAAGGAAGAGAGCCGCGTGAATTCACGTACCAATGCGCAGTCGCGCACAAAATCCGAGAACTGCTTATACTCGCGCTTGTTGATCCTTTGCTTCAAGATACTGAGCGCCATTGGGTCCTTGATTATATCGTAGTAGTCGGGAACGATGCGCTTGTTGACACTGCGGTGGAACAGTCGTGACGGATCATGGCCGCTGTACAACATCATTGTGAGAATTCCTATTGCAGTTCTGTGTCCGCGAGCAAGACTTACTCTGGTTCACGGAAATCGTAGATGGCCATGGTGACATCCATCATGGCCTTCCATTGCTCGTTATTGATGGCGCCGTCATCCTCGATGGAGGTGACCGGTTCTTCGGCCTGTTGCGATTGATCTCGCTCCGACATTGCGTCCACGGTCCGCGCAGTAACGCGTGAACAAAGGAGGTTGGGATGGGAGATGTTGGAGAGCTCGCTGGTTGCGTTTGTAGGGAGACGAGACTGGGAATGTTTTGCGCCGCGCTGAGTCAGCGGTATCTGTACGCCATCGTTACGGGCGTATTGTCAAGTTTGGCCTCGTTACGCAGGCCAACAAGGCCGGTCGGGAGGAATTCACATCGACTCATGAACCGTAACGGACGTTGACAACCTCAGTTTTCGATTGAAATTCACGAACATCAAAGATGGGCCGTTTGCTTTGCTCCAACGACTTGGCTCATACCACGGGGGTAATGCGCGGACGCTGCGGGGGCTTCCATGCGGATCTCCGCATGACAACCATCACATTCCCCTCCCTCCAGTACCTTTGATCTGGGGTATTCCTGGTCCAAACTTAGCACCTCGTGTCTACATGAAGCTGTGAAGCTCCTTCGACCTTCTATTGCGCAGGCGCAACTTTTCACTGGGTGCACCGTGTCTACCCCACACCGGGTCCCGAACTTCGTCATAGGTCCCTCACTATCAGAGTGGGACCACCTGTGTCACAGCTCGACTTTCGTCGCTTCCGTCCGAAACTCGTTCACAAGAGAGCATTGCAATACATACAGCCAGAACGACTATGCGGATGCGAGTACGTGGACCCTCGGGCCAATCTGCAGTGACGCTGGATGACTCGGCCAGCATCAGCGACCTTCAAGGACAGATTGCGGAGAAGACTGGTCTCACCTCCTACGATGTCAAATACGGATACCCCGACCTCAAGCCTTTAGATCTCGACTGTTTCCAACCAGACCAGAAAGTGTCTGATATTGGTGTCAACCTGAACGGGGAACAGCTTATCGTTGCTGCGCGCGAGAGTGCTGCCCGGCCGAATGAGCCCACCCTTAGCCAACCTGGCCCTGCTCTCCAACAGCCTTCACAGCCGTCTTCCTTGTCGAAACCCACAGAGAATGCCTCCGACGATCCTCCAGAGATTGCTTCGCCTGAGCATGGAGGTACCTTTGTGCTCCGTGTCATGCCCGACGACAATTCGTGTCTCTTCCGCGCCGTGGGTGCCGCAGTCATGGGCGAGATGGATACCATGGTAGAGTTGCGGTCCATTGTTGCAGACGCCATTCAATCGAATCCTTCAGAGTACACTGCAGTCGTTCTTGGTAAAAACCCTGACGACTATTGCCAATGGATCCAAAACGAGGATTCATGGGGTGGCGCAATTGAATTGAAGATCTTGAGCGAGTACTTCAACATCGAAATCTGCTCTATTGATGTACAAACCCTCCACATGTTTCAGTTCAATGAGGGTGCTCCGACGCGATGCGTTGTGGTATACTCGGGGATCCATTACGACGTCCTCGCGCTCTCCCCGTCGGATCCACCATATACTCACGCCGACCCGTTTGCTCAAGGCGATACCAAGATCTTTGAGGCCGTCGACCCAGTTGTTCTGGAGAAGGCCAGAGAATTGTGTCAAGTCCTGCAAAGTAAGCATTACTATACCGATACCTCCGGGTTCTTGGTACGGTGCAACACCTGCGGCGGTACATTCACGGGCGAGAAGGGGGCGACCAAGCATGCATCAGAAACTGGCCACTACGATTTTGGAGAAGCAGCTTAGAGGGCATTTTGATAGATCGGCCTTTTGGGTGACTTGGCATATCACGGATTGAGAGTCCTTTTTCTCAGCGCAATTGGAATAAAGTGAACAAAATGCATACAGGCTCTGCCTGATTACAGGGCACACAAGAAAAACAAGCCATTGGTAAAGGTACCATGTAGTTTCAGAACTGCATATATCGTACAAATCTTGGGTCTCATAGCATCGCGACCTCATCTGCTTCGTCCTCTCCACCGTCTTCGTCATCGCCCGAATCAGCACTTTCTTCCGGATGGCCGCCCCATTCCACATCATGATGTATTGGGCTGGTAAAGAACTCATGTTGCAAGGCCTCCTCGGCACTGAGACGCTTCGATGGGTCTAGCTCCATCAGGCCAGATAGAAGACGCGTCGCCTGTTGTTCACTCTCAGTCAAGTCCTCCACACAGCTTGACCACTTCACCAGCTTCTCCCAGCTATAGCCCTTCTCTCCAATGGTGGGGATGTTGGTTTCGAAGATCTGCCCGTGCATGGCTGCAGCAGTTTTCATGCGTCGAGTGCCAAAGATGCTGGACATCTCGATCATGGCATCGATATCGTCCGCCGAGTTGAAGAAGGGAAACCGGCGCCCGAGCAAAGTCAGAAGTATCACGCCGACTGACCACATGTCAATCTTCGTGGTCTGTGATGTACATTTGAACAGAACCTCCGGTGCCCGGAAGCCTCTAGTCCCTGCCCGATTCGCTCGCCTAGACGGGCGAGAGTCATTCTTGGGATAACCGGCTGATAGTCCCCCAGATGGAGGGTTCTTTGAATAGTAGCTGGAGAGGATCCGGCTACGGCGGACATAAGTTTGATGGGTGCAAAGACACTGGCTCGTGTATTCAGAACCTTGACGCTGTATAAACCGAAGAAACAGCGTTAGTATACAAATCCTTGCAACCGAATAGGAAGCAAAACCTACCTCTGCAAGACCAAAGTCGACGAGCACGCCTTCTTTCAGGTCCGGGTTGTAGAGGAAATTCCTGTGAGACATATGTGAGCTTGCAAGCCAAACCATTGGGCGTTCTGTCTCACATACGTTGGTTTGATATCTCGGTGCAGTATCTCGTGTTCATGGACGGAGTGCAACGCCACCAGCAATGATCGCAGATAATGGCGCATGTCTGCCACCATAAATGTGCGGTACTGGATGCGAAAGTCGGTATGCGGGAAGTAGGGCAAGACAGCAACGACCTGGTCCTGAAATCGGAATGCAGTAATTAAAGGACAGACGGATTTACAGCCGCGGAGGTCATGGAGCAACTCCAACTCGTTCTGAATCCGAATTGGGCTACTCGTGACATAGATCTTCTTCAGTGCCACAAATCGGGCTTGCTTGCGCCTGCCCTGTTCTCCGTCGACTCGTCTTCGTTTTGAGGGGGGGCTTGCCCATGCTTCTTGTTGTTGCGCCTCTCCGAAAATGTCCCAATCATTGTGATAGTGATCATAGAGTAAATCTTCCGCCTTGTAAACGGTGGAGAACGTCCCTTGGCAGAAGCAAACGTCAGCCAGTCTGATGGTAAGGTCTCTTTACAACAAAACGAGCCAGCAATACCTTCTCCAATCCGGTTGACCAGACGGAATCTGTCTGAGATGCCCGGAAAGGTATCTTCCAGTTTGTTCATGTCCTCCCGCACGGATTCATCCACCTCTTCTTCCTCGTAATTACTCTCTCCTTGAGGTATCTCGCCCACAGAAGCTCCTGCATCATCCCTCCCCAACGCGTATTCGTGTTTGGCCGGCTGCGGACCTTGAAAGGAACTGCTTTGCTGAAGCTCGAAGACGCCGGACGGAACGCCTCGAAAGGCCGACATGATGACAATGGGCTCTTCAGGGGCTCAGTGGTGACGGAGCCAAGGCGTACCAGAAAGACCGGACTGAGGCTCGCATGGAATGAAGGTGCAGGGGTGGAGGAAGAGCAGGTCCCATGCGCAAAGAGCTCCGGTGTTTTTCTCCGAAGCGCAACACGAGCTTACAGCACCGTGACAATACAGACCCGCGAGGGGCGCGGGCGGAGAGTGGCGGGCAGCGTAATTTACGCGCGGTTACCTAAGAAATCCCCCAAAAGGGCAAAAGCCAAACAGCGGCTTATCAACACATCCGCTTCTCCCCTCTTCATCTTCATCTTCCCACGTCCGCCATGGAGGACAGAATACAGTTCGACATCAACGAGTCGCTCAAGTACTACTTGAGCGATCCCGTTTCTATTCCGACCCCCGATGCTGATCCGGAGCTTCTCGATTGCGAAACCGACCCTGAATCGCTGTTGCCGGCGCTTATTGACAATGTTTTGAACCCGATTGTGGATGCGGTGGCGGAGAACCCAGAAGGCTTGACCAAATCGTCACTTTTTGATTCCTTACAGTTGCTGTTGAAGTGCGCCCCGGTTCCCTCCCAGATCCCCCATGGAGGCTTGCGCCCGTCTGGAATCGACTCTGACCTTCCGAACCCTTGCAGATTTCCGAGCTTCCTACCAACGAAATCCCTCAGCAAAATTCTCGACCTGATCGTATCCGGGTTGTCTGTGGAGGCAGATATCATTCATGGCGACCTCGAGTCTGACGAACAAGATGCCATTCAACACCACAAACAACTCCTGGAGATGTACGGATTTCTTCTCCAGTGGGCTCTGTCCGCTGTAGAGGTCAAGGCGGCAGAGAAACCCGCGGAGTCGGCACCCGCACGACGAGGAGGACCCAAATCCAAGAAATCGACCAAGGATGGTCACTGGGATTGGACATCCCAGATCCAGATCTCCATGGAGACCATGTGCAAGGTGATGAAATTGAAACTCGGGCGCATCTTTCTGACTACTTCGGATCGCGACACATTTATTACTCTGTTCACGCGTACCATCTACCTGATTTTGGAGAGCGAACAGCGTGTGAAAAGCATGGCCATTCGCATGCATGCTTTCAAGGTCCTGTGTATTGCGGTCAAGCATCATGGCCATGCATTCGGTATGTGTCGCGTACCCTTTCCAATGGCTTGTGTGGCTAGAACTGACCCATTTAATAGGTGCGCAAACCTCAATTGTACAAAGTTTGACCTATTTCGAGCATTTGTCTGAACCAATGGCCGAATTCCTTCATATACTGGCGGAGCAATATGACTACCCTCAGCTTTCGGATGAGATTCTCAAGTACTATACCAGAACCACCTGAAAAGCTAAATCTTTTGACTAACATGGACTAGGGAACTTGGAAATAAGGAATTCAACTCGAATGACACGCGCGGACCGAAATCCGTCTCTGCGTTCATCATAAAGTTGTCCGAGCTTGCGCCGAGATTGATCATTAAGCAAATGACCCTTCTGGCTAAACAACTTGATAGCGAGGTAACTCTCATTTCGTCTACTTTAAAATGGCTGGAGCTTGGAACTGACGATCTCACAAGGCCTATACGCTTCGATGCGCTGTGATCGAGGTCTGCGGAAACCTCATCTCCGACTTGAGTCGACAGGAAGAACGCAGTGAAAATTACAAAACTCAGATCAATGCCTTCTTCGATGTACTGGAAGAGCGTTTCCTGGATATCAACCCTTACTGTCGTTGCCGCGCCATCCAAGTTCTCATGCGAATCTGCGATTTGGAACAGAAGTTTCCCAAGAGACGACAAGCCGCCGCTGAATTGGCAGCTCGGAGCTTGGAAGACAAGAGCAGCAATGTGCGACGCAATGCCATTAAACTGCTGTCCAAGCTGGTTGCTACACATCCATTCAGCGTCATGCACGGTGGGCAGCTTTCGTACAAGGAGTGGACCGAGAGACTGGATGGCGTTGACAGTGAACTGAACGCTCTACGGCCTCCTGAGACACCTGGATTTGATGGAGATGTGACCCAAGTTGACAGTGAATTATTGGATGAAGCAACTCAAATGCCAGACGACTCTCCCTCAAAGGCACCTCGAATGACGGAAGAGGAAAAGGCTGCTGCCATGCAGAAGGCGGCCGAGCAGGCTGCGACATCCGAGCTGTTAACTCGACTGCAGCTGACTAGAAAATATTACAACGAAGCTCTGCGTTTCATTGAAGTTTTGCACTCGGGGTCCGCCGTTGTCTCCCAGTTGCTCTCCTCTCGAAACAAGAGCGAGGTGATCGAGGCCATGGATTTCTTCGTGGTGCTCGACGCCTACAAAGTAGAAACGGCTCGCAGTGGTATTCGCCGCATGCTTCGTCTGATTTGGACCAAAGGCAACAGCGACGAAGGTAAGGGTGTTCAGAGCCACTTGATTGATTGCTACAAGGGACTTTTCTTCGATGCTCCGGACTCGTTCAGCCCAAATGATGCTGCAATCTATATTGCTCGCAACATGATCAGTTTGACCTTTGGATCGACCCCTGCGGAGCTCACCTGCCTCGAGCAACTATTGAGCACCATGATGAAATCAGGGCATATATCAGAGGCGGTGATCGCCAAGCTGTGGCAGGTCTACGCGGTTCAAAAAAAGGAAATCTCGAAAACTCAGCGCCGTGGTGCAATCATCGTTCTTGGTATGCTTGCGTTGGCGGATCCCGAGGTGGTTGTCAAGGAGATCGAGGCTATGTTGCGCATTGGTCTCGGTGGCCTTGGCCGGTCTGATCTCGTCCTCGCAAAGTACACTTGTATTGCCTTGCGGCGCATGGTTCCCGGCCGCCAGGCCAAATCCAAGGACATCGGCATTCCTAAGCTCGCCAATGATCACTCAGTTTTAACCAAACTTGCTGCCATGCTTGAAATTGTGTCCGAAAGCAAGGAATGGTACGGTGTGGCGGAACAAGCAATCAGCGCCATCTACACCCTCTCCAAGCATCCCGATGTCCTCTGCTCTGACATCCTACGACGTAAGACCCGATTTGTCTTCCAACCGCAACCGCAACGTCCTTCTTCTTCGCATGCATCTGCCGATGGTGAGGACCAGCGACCAGGCACTGCATCAACGGATGGACAGGGATCAAAACCTAAGCCTTCGTCGGCGGCCCTTTCCCAACTCCTTTACGTTGTTGGTCACATTGCGATCAAGCAGATCGTGCATCTTGAGCTGTGTGAACTCGATTTCAAGCGTCGCAAGGCGGAGCAGGAGAAGAACAAAACGGCAGAGGCTACTGCTCAGAAAGAGGCGGGAAATGCTGAGGACGACGAGTTGGATCTTATCGGTGGTACCACCGAGGATGACTTCCAAGATGCCATGGCTCATATCCGAGAACGTGAGCTTCTTTATGGAGAGAACTCGCTGCTCGCAAAGTTTGGTCCGCTGGTTACTGAGATCTTAGCCAATAATAATGTCTACCCGGATCGTGACCTGCAGGCGGCAGCGACGCTATGCATGGCCAAGCTTATGTGCGTGTCTGCTGAATACTGTGAGAAGAATCTGCCGCTTCTGATCACCATCATGGAGCGATCTGAGGATCCAATCGTGCGCAGTAATGCCGTCATCGCACTCGGTGATATGGCCGTCTGCTTCAACCACCTCATTGACGAAAACACCGACTTCCTATACCGTCGCCTCAATGACGACGATGCTTCGGTCAAGCGTACCTGTCTCATGACACTGACTTTCCTTATTCTGGCCGGTCAGGTCAAGGTCAAGGGTCAGCTTGGTGAGATGGCCAAATGCTTGGAGGACGACGACAAGAAGATTGCCGACCTGGCGCGCATGTTCTTCACAGAGCTGGCTACCAAGGATAATGCCGTGTACAATCATTTCGTCGACATGTTCAGCCTGCTGAGTGCAGAGCGAAACCTGCAGGAAGCATCGCTGCGGCGTATTGTCAAATTCCTGATCGGTTTTGTCGAGAAGGTAAGTCAACTCTCCGTTCCCCGTTCTATGGCTTTTTATACTTATGCTGTATCCACAGGAGAAACATGCTCGCCAACTGGCCGACAAGCTGGCTGCTCGACTCCCTCGCTGCGAGAGCGAGCGGCAGTGGAACGATGTCGCCTATGCTCTGTCCTTGCTGCCTCATAAGAACGAAGATATCACCAAAACGGTTACCGCTGGGTTCACCAAGGTTGTCGGCGCGAATGCCTAGCCTTGTGAATAGCTTGATGTCGTTATGCTTTCGATGACTTTTCTTTTTTCCTTGTGTGTTTGGCGCTGGACTCTGGGTGCCGGTATTGGAGTCCGCCTGTGAAGGCTCGTCTCGTTTATCTTGAATATTTGAATCATTAATGAAGCATTCAATTTGTACTCCTTTGTCCGAGACGATCTACGTCTGTATAATTTCGAAGCCCAATGACACATGAAGAGACGTCCTGTCTGGTCCAGAAGGGGCCCATCATTACCGAGTCCCCTTGCAACAAAAAATCATTGTTCGCTTATCCACAGACGTCCTGGGGAGAACAGAAGAAAAAAATACATTCCCCGGCGAAGTCTAAGTATGTGAAGAGAAACAACAAAAACCAAATATCAACAAAGGCACCGGAGAACAGCAGAGACGCCGCGGTGGTCGCATGCCAGATGCGCCATGGGGTTTGAATCAATCAAATATAGATCTATGCGCCCTGCATTTCGCTTTCCTCCAAAGTGTATTCGCCTTCCCGGATCCCTTGCAACACCTTCTGTCCCTCCTCAGTCAACTCGGGTTTTCCCAGCGGCGTTACGGCCCCAGTAAAGAAACGCGGCTTCCATTCCACCTGTTTCTCCTTGCGCTCGGCCGCCCGCTGGCGCTGTCTCTCCTCGATGTCCTGCTTGACTTTCGTGGCCTGGGTGAATTGTTTGTTCATGATGGAATTCGTGACCTCCGACCAGAACTTCAGTGACTCGTTCGACAGCTGCTGCTCATCAGGGGGTAAGATCTTGGTCGCGGGGAAGAGAGGCGTGATATCGATAAGAAGAATGGCATCCTTGGATCCCGCAGGAGTGTAGTAGATCTTGCCATGCCAGGATCCACTGATGCGAGCAACAATGTCACCGTCTGCCACATCTTTCAGACGGTTGGTGTTATCTTTGTCGGGATCGTAGCGGAAGATCACACCCTCCAGCTTGTTTTGGGACCGGCCAATCCATCCTTCCTCCATGTACTGTAAAATTGCTTTCATACGCGTCTTCGGACAAGTGACGTAACAATTGTCGGCCACCGAAATCGATAGCGCACCACGTAACAAGCCGCCGAGGTGTGCATCAGGATGAGTCAACTGATACTCCTCATTGTCTCTCTTGTCGATACTGACGAAGATTCCCAGGTTGTGTTGACCGGGACTCACCCGAATACTGGTGCCCGTAAATTTGGCACTGATCTGGTCGAAGCCCCGGGCTGAAACTCCCCGTTCGGGACAGTCGATGTAGAAGGCCGAGACCGGCGGGTGGTGAGAGGTCTGCTCTGTCAGGTAACAAACCTTGACCTTTTGATTTCCGTCGTCGACGGTGGTACTATTGCCGTTTGCGTTGACACCGGGCAGATTCACTTCCTCCGGGACGTAGTCTGGCACTTCCCAGCTGCACTGTACAGTTCAAAGTCATCAGCGCACAGGCACTTTTATCAGCAGGAGTGGGGGGCTTGGCCTGCTTGACTTACTCGAAAGAATTCACCCAGTGTCGAGTTGTACGGCTTGCAAGGCTTCCCCTTAATGTATTTCTGTCGGATGTTTAGCACATCTTCCTTCTCGTGGCAATCCGTGATCAAAATATACCAGGTCCTTGGTGAACCAGAACCTCAACACTTCCAGCATGCGACCGAGTTCATCGTCCGATTTTCCGATGCTGTACATCTGGGGTCAGCACATGAGTTGACGAAGATGGGCCACGTTGCTGACCTCGCAAAGGTTTCCGGCCGATCCAAGTAGTTCCAGTATTCTGCTGCCCGTCAGCTCCGTCCTGGCACCAGAGTCACACCGGGACGGACATACCCAGATTCGGTCGAGGCTCCAGTAGCTGAGCCGGCAGGGAGAAACGAACCGAAGCGATATCTGTCACACCCACGAACCTAGTTCATAGTTGCGTCAGTATCTCTCTGGTGATGTTGATTTCCGTGGTCTTCTAGTCGAGCCACGCGAGGAACGCGTACTTGCGCAGGATGGACAGAAATGTCTTCAGCTTGGACGAGTCATCGGGGGTCTTCTCAGCAGCTGCTGCGGCGGACGGCATGGTCTCGAGTGGCGGGAAAGTGGGTTTCAGGGAAGCTATGTGCTCCAGGCGAAAAAGGGTTGCAAGGTAGTTGAACGGGGAATGCTCGGGGCGACTGCCCTTGAAAAGCTTGTGAACGCGCCCGAAGAACAGAAAACCAAATCCACCAAAAAGCCCGGGGTAGGAGAGGGTTAGGAGAACAAGTGAGCCGGTTTGGAGGGAGAGAGTCGAAAGCAGGCGGTGACGTGCCTATTTTTTGCCCGGTGGGGTACGACAAAGTAAAGTACAACTTGCCCTCTTCCGACGGCGGATAGCAGGTATTCAGTACCCGATGTCTCTGCGTTGTGCAGGTGAGCGGTCAGGTCCTCGTTACTTCCTACGTGTGTACTGACTACCGACGAGTTATGTACCGTGGCACGAAGTACTTCAGTACAGTTCGAAGTTAAGAGATATAGTTACGCCCTGTGGGCCAATCGCTGTGCCACGAGGGGGTCTCCCGTCATTGCAGCAGTTCCGCCATCAGCTGCTTGCGTGCTAGAAAGCGCAACCACGTCCGTATCGCTGGCCCGTAGTCATAGCGTCGCCCGGTCGCATGATCTTCGTCTGCTCGTTGTGCTTGCTGCTGCTCTCGGATGCGCCCCCGCAGCCCCATCTGGGCTCGGCCGAGTTCCCGCCAACGTTGTCGTAGTTGTTCCGTTGACGAATCTTGGCATGATTGTATGTCGTCGGGCACGACGGCCGTTTCAATGTCCGCACGCGTGAGCCCGAGTGACGATTCGGGACCGAGGACGGTCTCGTTGAGCGCCTCCAGATTCGCTTCTTCTGGGACTCCGCTCCCTCCGGACAGGAGTCGCTCGTTGAGGATTTCCAAGCTTCTCACGTTAACTGCCAACTGCTGAACGAGATCCAGGAGAGGGTCTCGAACCACCCCGAGAATAGAAAATTCAATACTGTCTTCTGTGTAGGCGGCCATTCGGTCGATGATATTGGGCATTGCCAATTGTAGCCAGTCTCCCTCGGAACATTCACCTAACGAGGTCAAAAAAGCCGACAAGGCAGGCCATGATTACAGAAACTCACCGAGTGTTTGGGGTTGCCGCTCCAGACCATCGAATTTCCACACTTGGCCCATCGCCGGCATGAATGCGATAAAGTGAAAACCTGATTCAAAGTCATTGGAGTCTTGGCTTTTGGAGCGCTTCTTAGAAGTCGCTTCACCCCGGAGCTGTAGATCTGAATTTAAGATATCCATTTTGCTATGGCAGAGAGCAGTCGGAGTTAACACGGCACGGCCACCGTTATTCAAAATACTAGACATACCGAGCAAAGGAGTTATGCACGCGCTTAACAAATTCAAAGTTGTTGATGGCATCGCCGCGCAACGCCGGCGTGAATGGCATGGTAAAGTCTCGAAAATGTCGCAGGTTCTCCCCGAGGTCGATACCGGGAATGTTGTTGACGATATTCAGCAGTGCGACACTGGCACAGGAATTTCCGGCTGTCTGAGAAACTGTTGAGCCAAGATTATGATCAAAAAGCGGCGCTCCACCAACCTGGTTTGCAAACCAGAGGCCGTCCGGGCAGCTGGCCTCCTGCTTCTCTGCATCATCCTCCCGCCAGCGAAATAGAAAGATCAAGCCGTAGATAGGTTTCCTACTCAAAGAATTGTAAATCCGCTACCCGGTGAAGATGGGCATGGGAGGATTCGTACTCAAGATAGCTCACGCCTTCATCGTCCAGAGACATCACCTCTTGGACCTGGACGCCTTTCACCCCGAACTCGCGGAGTATCACATTGAATAATGCCTAGACGTCATGGTCATCAGCGTAGCTCTTCATATATAGATGTGACCGTACCGGTTCAGATTCGATCTCGCAGAAGCCATTCCAGCTGTTCTTCTCCAACTGCGTGGCCGGCTTGCAGATGTCTTCGCTCGCAACCTCTTCCAAAGGGTCGGTGAGGCGTCGGCGCTTGGGGCGAGGAACCATAATGGGAGAGATCTGAACTGCTTACGCCGAGACGAGAGGAATTCAGGATCAGCAGCGAGCAGAGTCAAAAAGAAAACTAAGAGTCAATGGAGTTGGAGTATGATGCAGTTTGTTAGAATGTATAGTGGCATGTCATTGGAGTGGACCGAGCTTCCTCCGACGCGCTTCCCGCGTCTCGGCAGCTTCAACTTTTTGTTTCTGTTTTCTCTCTTCACTGTTCCACGCTTGACCCTCGGCACAACACACCATTCACCTCTTACGATCTCTACGCCTTTGAAGGGGACTGGCGATCATTTCGTCTTTCAATTCTCCTCGTGGGATCCCTCTTCCAGCTTGTAAGGTGGCCCTGTCGACCACAGCATGCCATGAACGGCACTCCCCGCCTTACGTCTGCCTTCCCTCAGACGCCCCAGACAATTCCGAGGAGGAGAAAGCTTTTTGAGACTCCCTCTCGCTCTCAGCCTCGCGATGGACGCGATGGGCGCGATCGTGTGTCCCCCTCCAAATCACCCTCCAAGGTGCCCAAGCCGCAACCGCAACCGCAGCCTCTCAACATAAATACACCGCTCGTCCCTACCAACCTGGTCGATGCACCTTCACAGCGACTTTATGTGGCCGCTTTTTGGCTCCTTCTGAACTCATGGAGAGTATATGAATCCTGGACGGCGTCGGACGAGCTGGACTCGACCTGGCTTTTTCTGAAGTGGATGTCGGTCGATGGAATCTTCCTGTTCGGCCTCCAGGCCCTGCGCATACCATGGCTAGAGTGGGCCTTCCCAACGACTCTGGCGGTTTTCCTCGTGCACATGGTGGGCAACATGTTCTTGATGTTCCGCATTCCGGTGAGCTGCCCTGCGTTAGCGTTTTGGAATTCTTTGCTGACTGTCCTAGTTACCCTTGGGTGTGTGGCTTTCAGGTCTTGTTAAAGTGGCTTACGATCGCGAACTGTCAATCTCAGAACGAAAAGTCAAACCAGGAGATATCATTCACAATGCGTCGTTGATCCTGGGCAAGCAGATCGTACACATTTTACCGGAAGGGTCAGTTCGGCTATTATATGGACGTAAATGATTTCTTGCTGACTGTTGTAGATCTGCTGTTCTCAACCCGGAGCGAGAGCCACTCTGCCTTGACTCTCAAAGAAATACTGTGCACCTCCCGATCCGAGTTAATCAGACGGATCCGATTCTCATCGAAGTCTTGCGACTTGATCTGAATACCGGCGAAAACGAAACTCTAACCATTCCTGCGAAGCAATTGAAGCAACTCAAGCGCCAGGCAGACAAGAGACATTCAAACCTGGACCCTGTGCCCCACCGGGACCTCTTTTTCCCGGTGCGGAAGACTGGTATATACCGTCTTCAGAGAGTTGTAGATGAATCCCAGCTTGATGTTCACACTCGCACATCCGACGCCCTAGTGGTTGCTTGTCCCCGTGCGCTGATCAAAAACTCCCACACAAACAAATGCAAGGGAGAACTGTCAAATCTGGTGCTCGAAGTTGAAGGCACGCCTCCCCTGAAGATCAAGTACAGCCGGCAGGTGAACCATCATGACCGTGGATTTTCCTTCCAGAATATCCAGCCGGATAATTTACGTTCGCCACTTTTGAATCAAAGACCAGGAGGCGCCCTTTTCAGCATCAACCAGCCCGATATCTCTTGGTCCCAGAGTCAAAAGATCGACGTTCCGTTGAATGAGTCACTGAATATCGGTGGAGAGTGGTTCTACGCTGTCGAAGAGGTTCACGATGCCTGTGGCAATGTTGCGAACTACTCTACCGTTTTCGAGGACTCGGAGCGTCCATCGACTAAATCGCTCTCCCAGTGGCACCAGTTTTCCGTTCATGAGCGGCCTCGTGTGTCACTATCGGGCTGCAATGACCAGCGTCCCCTGGAGGTTGCGCGTGGAGATAGTGTCAATCTACCAATTGACTTCCAAAATGTTGGAAACGGCTATGTAAATGACGGACCCTTCTCCGTCGTATACTCGTTCAGCAGTGCCGATGCTACACAGAAAGATGGCGATACCAAGGCCTCCAAGACGCTTAACTTGAAGACTCTGGATCAGAAATCCCCCGTCAAGGACCCGGGCTGGTATTCTTTGTTGTCTGTATCAAGCCAGTTTTGCCCCGGTGAAGTCCTCGAACCCTCGTCTTGTTACCTGCATAACCCACCCGAGCCCGAAATTTCTGTCAAATCCGAGAAGATCTTCGATCGATGTGCAAACAATGCCGTTGGCTTGCTTGTGGACCTGGATCTGACAGGATCGCCGCCCTTCCGCCTCCGTTACAGCATCGAAAGCTCCAAGGGTGCAGTTACGAAAACCCAGAAGATCGATGGACTGCGAACCCAGCTCGATCTCACTCCTGCCGAGGCTGGCTTTTACCGCTACCGTTTCCTGGATGTCGAAGATGCTGTTTACTCTCCGCGGCCCCTAAAGGATAAGGTGCCTATTCTGGAACAGGATGTCAAGCCGCCCGCCTCGGCTCACTTCCTTGGCCCCAGACAAGTTCGTAAAGCTTGCTTCGGGGAGTCTGTTTCCGTGGATGTTTCTTTCCTGGGTGAGGCGCCATGGACACTGCAATACGAACTTGTCCACAACGGCAAGAGACAAAAGCAGGTCTTGGAATCTGATTCAGACGTGGCGACCATTACCACCGACAAACTGGTTAATGGCGGCGAATACACCCTCGCTCTGACCAATGTCAAAGACAAGTCGAGCTGTAAGCGGTCCCTCAAGGACAGTCTTAGGATTGATGCTCGATCGAAACCACCTCAAGTCTCGTTCGGCGAAATTGATAAGCAGAGGAGCGTCTCCGCCCTGCAAGGTTCCAAGATCGAGATCCCACTGAGACTGAGCGGCGAGCGACCATGGACAGTGAAGTACAAGAATGTGGATACCAACCCTTCGCCCCTTGAGAAGACCTTCTGGGATGAGAATAGTATGCTGGCTGTGGACCGCGAAGGCCTCTATGAGCTTGTCGAAGTCTTTGATAGTTCGTGCCCGGGAACCGTGGACCAATCTGCCAAAGAGTTCGAAGTGTCCTGGATTCCCCGCCCACATGTCGCCGCCGTGGATGGCTCTCCCGTTGGACCAGCGGGTCAGTACGCGAAGACGGAGGTCTGCCAAGGCGACGGCGATAGCCTTGAGCTTCGTCTTTCGGGCAGCCCCCCCTTCAATCTTCAATACGAACAACGGCGGAAGACAGACCGGGGAGTTTCTTCCTCCCGTTCGCGCAATGTGAAGACCGCTCTCAACGTGGCGTCGATGGAGATGGACACCTCCGAGCCTGGTCAGTATACCTACAAATTCACCGAAGTGGGCGACAACTTGTACGACCATGACCCGAAGAGCAATGGCCTCATTGTGACGCAGAAGGTGAACTCCCTTCCATCTGCCCGATTCGATTCTCCCGGTCATATCTACGGTTTCTGCAAAGAAGACGTGAGTGGCGAGGAGACCATTCCGGTCACGCTGGAGGGTTTACCGCCCTTCTCGTTGGAGATCAGCATCAAGCACCACTCCAACGCTAAACCGGAAATTGTCACCATTCCGAAGATCCACTCGAACAGGCACAATCTGCCCATTCCCCGGCGTCATCTCGATCTCGGCCAACATGTAGTCAGCATCCACAAGGTCCGCGACTCGCGTGGCTGCCAACGGACGACCGAATATGACGCCTCCTCTGTCCGAGTGGCTGTTTCGGACGTGCCTACCATTATTCCTCTTGAGTCCAAGGTCGACTACTGCGTGGGTGAACGGCTTTCGTTCTCTCTTTCAGGACACGCTCCGTTCGAAGTCTTCTATACCTTTAACGGAGCCCAGCGAAAAGCCACTTCTCAGAACACCAACTTCCGCCGCATTGCTGAGCGCCCTGGTGAGTTCAGCATCACCGCGGTCGGGGACGGTGCTAGCGGCAAGTGCAAGGCCCATAAAGACATCACGAAAGTGATCCACGAGATGCCGAGCGTGCGGATCAGCAAGGGCCAAGTATCGGTGGTGGATATTCACGAAGGTGGAGAGGCCGAGCTTCACTTTGAGTTCTGGGGAACGCCTCCATTTGAATTCACGTACGTTCTAATATTTTCTACGCGGCCCCTGTGGTTGCATGGACCCGTACTCACATTCCACAGATACATTCGAAGCTCCAATGCTCGCAAGGGGAAGAAGTCGGAGGTTCTTGACATCAAGCACGACATCTCCTACGAGCACAAGAAGACCATCAAGACCTCCGACGAGGGTACCTATGAGGTCGTGGCGATCAAGGACAAGTTCTGTTCGTTTTCCTCGCAAGTCCCGGGCAAATCGGAGCGAGGGTTATGAATGTTTAAATGTGATTTTGACGCAATTTGATGCTGGTGCTGGTGATGGGTTATGTTGATTTGGAAGTTTGCATTGCAGTGGCGCTAGCAGGTAATGTACATTCGCCAATAGGGTTAAATTTTAAGATATAATTCACGTTTTGGTTTCCGTCATTCCCTTCCTTTCCACCTTACTCGGTCTCTATGGTCTCAACAAGACCCTCTCCCAGCCGGGAGATCTCGTTCAAAATCGCTGGATGATTGATCGTCACCAAGTCCTGCTTTTCCTCAGAGCCCTCGGATGCTGGCGCTGTCGAGTACGCCGTTTTCAGGTTCCAAGTCCGCGGCTTCATCATCTGTGGGTTCCACAGACCCGCAACCACGCCGCAGCGCTCGTCGCCGTGGAAAAGAAGGACGCTTTGGCTATAGCAGGCCTGAACGTCATGAACAAACGATTTGACCACCGCCATCTTGCTGCTGCGGGAAATACCCGTTTCCGCCAGGTTTTTGAATTTGGACACGGTGGGACGATCGCCCGAGATCTTAGAACGTAGGTGAATGACAAAGTCGTAAGGCGCAAGCGATGTCTGGAAGAGATCGGGCACGTCAAGATCCTGGCTCTTTGCTCGCAGCAAGTTCACCGCTGCTTTCGCCAGTACGGTCATTCTGCCGGCCACTACCTTCGAGGGCATTCCGTATTGGGTCCACGTCACGCCATCCGTATCGAGATCCGAGGCGACGAACAAAGCAACGGTGTTCATCGCAGGATCGATATTGCGCCAGGCGGTGAACCGAGTGCGAATCGTTTCGGTGATCTCCGAGCTCAAATCTCCGCCCAGATCGATGACGGAAGGTTCTTGTTGCCAGTCCCATCGGGAAAGGAAATGCAGAGTCCGGAGGAACCCGGCCATGATACTAGAAGGACTATCCCACGGATAGGGCTGCGTAAAGGTCCGGACTGTCAGCAGCTCGATCACTTCGTCACAGACCTGAGCAGAAAAGAGATGCGAGGTGAACCAATACTTCACAAGGCGGATGGTGGGTGACAGCAGCGGGAAGCGTGTGCAGAGGCTCCGAAGAGCCTGGGTCAGGCGGGGCGTCTGCACGAAGAGCTTCTTGTACGAAAAGAGAGCGTAGGCAACTTCCTCTCGCTCTCGAGGGCTGATTGTTTTGTCCTTAAGTTGACGTTCAAGCAGTGTCTGTTCACGTTCATGGTGGATTCTCAGTCGGAAAAGGAAGCCTGAACTGTGAGGAATATCCAAGTATGCATTGTTGAGCACCTTGCTGGATTCGTTTTCCAGACCAACGCGGCAGGATGATGCAGCTCCCGCCGACTCCAGGGAGTCTCCGATCTTAATGAGGAATGCCGCTTTCGTCATTTGAATGGCAGCGAAATCGTCAGGCCACCGTGCGGAGCTTTCAAATTGAAGAACAACGTCCGCCGCTTCGTTGGCCCCACCAGAGCCCTGCACTCGAAGCGCAGTATATCGGAGCAGTGGGCTCGCCGGAGCCAGGTGCCGAATTTCCAAAGGAACTTCTTCCATGTCTCGAATCGACCGTTCTAGCTGTTTGAACGCTTCGTTGATCGACTGGAAGGGTGAGCTAGAGTATGCTAGCACACCGTCACCTTGGTCGTAGAGCAGATCGTCGTATTCGTCGCCAGTGAGCAGGAAATCATCTTCGGCGATCTGGAAATGTCGATGCAGTATGTAAGCCAAGATTTGATGCACGATCGAGTCCTCCGATGGTTGATCGGACCACACGAGACTTTCCAAGATGCTGCCATCCTTGAATCGCCGAAGTTCTGCCTTCTCTCCCCAGAAGGCTCGGAAGGAAGCTGCCTCCTCCTTCTCTTCCGCGGGAGGGCCATGGTCGACCACCCGGCCTACGTTGTCAGCGTCAAGCAGGAGCCCCACAGTGAGGTCGTGACTCGCTTTCTTGGTCAGAGCCTTCGATCGGACAGACCAAGGTCCAACGCAGTCACTCGCAAAGGAGATGAGTTTGACCCGGTCTCCGAGGGCTCTCGAAAGCACAGTATACAACGAGTTCTGCTCACGAAGAGCTCGAAGAGTATCGCCATTAAAGGACTTGGGGAAAGAGACAAGGCGATCGAATCTCAACGCCGGCTCGTCGACCTTCACGATGAAAACCCTATCAAAGTTATCTTCCCGAGACTCATTGAGCATCTTGAGGGTAATGATTGCTTCATGACGGAGCGCCGCATAGGACCATGGAGTCATCTTGTAAAGAAGATTCAATCCTCTGCGGCCATCGTACAAAACAGGTCCTGCGTCGGGAACAGGGACATCACCGGCAAACAGAAGCAAGGGCGTTGTCAAATCCCTACCAGCGAGAAACTGTACAGTAGCCTTGAAGATTTGATAGCTACTGTAAGATCGCATGAGAATCGGTTGACCGGTGGGTCCACCGCCTTCAAATAAAAGGGAGATGAGCGCCGCCCACTCAAAGCCTCCGAAGCCTCCATTTTGAAAAGAGGTATGGAAGCCTCGTTGTTGCAGCCAGGTCCGCCCCAAGATGCATGCATCACGGAAGGATTCGCATTTCTGAGAAGCTGAATGGAGATATTTATGATACTGCGAAACGGTGGCCTCGGACCGGAGGCTAGCGTTGTAGAAAGGAGTCGGCTCGCCAGTTTCGGACTGATCAGCAGACAAGCCCTGTCGAACATTGTTCTTCATCGGTAACGTCCGAGTGATGGGGAAGAGCGTCGGATCAATCGCTGTCAAGATCCGGATCTGTGGCCGCGAGGGTGTTTGGTCGTCGTTTGAAGTAGGTCGAGGCTCCAACAAGATCAGCGGGCGAAGACTGTCTCCGTCTTGAAAACCAAATTTGACCTCCAGTTCAAGTTCGCTCATGGAATCCTGAATACCAGCCGCTAGGCAAGCGACAAAGTATGCTCTCTTATGGAAATACCGGTAGTTGACATAGTCTTTTTCCTGATAGATGGAGCTGGGCATTGTCACCGCCAGGTCCACCGAGCGAAAGTCCGAGGTTTTGGCTCCTGTTCTCAAAGCAAAGCTCCCCACCACATTGATGTTTGTTGGCTTCGCATACGACACGGTGTACTTGGTATCCTTGGCCGGTCGAGGCTCGGGCCAAGGCACCACGACACCAGACGCACCGCGCAGCTCCTTCTCGGCTTCAGAGATAGATTTCGGTGGGTGCTCGGGAAGGCTTTCGATCGCATGTTTCACCTTGTGCAGGGTTTCTTGAAGCTTCGAGACTTGCTTGTCGTAGTTCGGTCTCAGCCCGCTCAGCAGCTCGTCCATCTGCAGCTTGAAGAAGCTGGACTTGTAGAAGCCGCTAGCCATGGCAAGCTCAGCCGAGCGCTCATCTTTTCCTCTGCTGCCGACTTGAGATTTTGTCGAACGGTCATTTTTGCGTGCGGTAGCCGTTTTCTCGGACCATTCCTTGGAGCTAGTCGGGGCCGAATTGCCAGAATATTTGGTGTGGGATTGGGAATTTGTATCTGGCGAAGGGCTAAGCTTCCTTCGTTTGACCGTATGCGCCGACATCTTGACGAATTGGTGCGTCGAGAGTGAGTTGGGGACGGAGAGCTCACTATCTCGAAATTTTTTTATGGGGCGATAACGGGGTCTTCAGGTATCGTGTACGGTAAGTTAACCCAGGTACGTGACTGGCCTGAGTCAGCGCCGCGCCGAAGTCGCAGTATTGAGTCGACTCATTCGACCCTCAGTTCTGTTCTGAGCCCATTCCTCGTTTTCCTTTTCTTCTTGTCTTCTTTGATTGATTCTTCCATTATCGGTCATCATGTTACAAGCACTCGGAGGCCCTGTGCCCCCGAATACCGACCATGTATGTTTAAGCAAAACTTCCCCGCCATACAAACCCCTCCATGGTGACTATTTGAGAGACTGCCCAAGGCGTCACAACACATGATCTCTCCGCTAATACTTTGATGGGCTGCTGACATTTCCGAAGGCCGTTAGTGTATCGCTGCCAACATGGAGGGCCAATATCGGTTACGAGGAGGGAGAAGATTGGGTTATGAGCAAGATGCAATGCGGCTACCCCCGGTTCTTCGTGCACCCTGTCATTCAAAAGCTTGCGCGGGAGATAGTCTCCCGATTTGGAGACTCGGAGCAAGAAGCGGCAACTCTATTTGCATCGATCAAGACCGCACGCACCTGCCACTCGTTCATCGTGTCCAAAATTACCGTCGAGCAATCGCAGAAAGTTCGCATTGTGAACTTTGTCCCGTCTCCGCATACCGAAGCCGGATCGACTGCGATCACATCCACCTTGTCGGCCGTGATTTATCCCAAAGAATTCGCACCCATTGCCAAGCAGGTGTGGCAACATTCCGGCAATGGTATATCCAGTCGTCGGGGTGAGTTTTGTCTTCGTGCTTTGCAGGATGGGTTTTTGGTGGAGGATAAGAGCTCTGGGGCGTCGGAGTCAATCCAGCGACCCTGTAAAGGCCCAAGAAGATATCAAGGAAAAGGCTCCTTGAGTGGGATCGCGCGGACTCCCTCTACACCCTCATCGTCAGCAGGAACACCCTCGGCTACGACCAATGGCGTTGAGGATGGCCGAGACTATTCCCAGTTCATTGAGGAGCGCTTCGGCCGGAATCTCAGCACCCTGCATGCAAATCAGGCCAAAGATGCTGTACGGAGGCGGATCGCTGGCGTTCTGACGGCCGACGTCGAGCTGCCCGAAGCCCTTGAAACAACTTCATCGGAAGGCCGAGTTGCTGGAATCTCGGAGGATGACGTCTTTCTGTACCCTTCCGGCATGAGCGCAATTTTCAACACACACCAGACTTTGATGAATACACGGGGCCCCATGAAGAGTATCTGCTTTGGGTTTCCGTATACCGATACGCTGAAGATTCTTCAGAAATGGGGACCAGGGTGCTTATTCTATGGCAACGGATCATCCGAGGATCTGGATGACTTGGAAGTTCGGCTGAAGAATGGCGAACGGTTCCTTGGTCTTTTCACTGAAGCTCCCGGCAACCCTCTTCTCACGACCCCGGATCTCGTGCGGATACGAGCGCTGGCCGATCAGTATGATTTTGCCGTGGTGGTAGATGAGACCATCAGCAATTTCCTCAATATCAATGTGCTCCGGTATGCCGATATCGTCGCCAGCAGCTTGACAAAGATCTTCAGCGGTGACAGCAACGTCATGGGTGGAAGTGCAGTGCTCAACCCGCACGGGCAGTACTACCAGCATCTGAAAGAAATCCTCACTCGGGACTTCGAAGACATCTACTGGGCAGAGGACGCTGTCTTCCTGGAACGCAATAGCCGTGATTTCGTGTCGCGAATTGAGAAGATCAACTCCACCTCGGAGGAGATCACGGCGATGCTAAAGGCTTCTCCGTTGAGTATGGGACCCTAGTATTGATCTCCATTCTTTGATCAAGCTAATCAATTTTTAGTCAAGGATGTCCACTACCCCAAGTACAGCCCCACGCGCCCCTTGTACGATAGTCTTCGCAACCCCAACGGCGGTTATGGTGGCCTGTTTTCCGTCACCTTTCACTCGACCGAAGAAGCCATTGCATTCTATGATACCCTCGAGGTCCTGAAGGGTCCTAGTCTCGGCACTAACTTTACACTAAGGTAGATTTTACCTAAGTCAAAATCACCTTTCTGAACAACACTGATAATTTTCGGTTATAGTTCTCCCTATGTCCTTTTAGCTCATTACGGTGAGCTTGACTGGGTAAGTCTTCTGAATAGCATATACGATATCTCGCTGTTGTGGTTCCAAGCTAACACATAATGCCCAGGCGAGATCCTTTGATGTTGATCCAGACCTCGTTCGAATTAGTGCCGGGTTAGAAGACGTTTCGGATTTGCGCTCCAGATTTGAACGGGCCCTGGATGCAGTGGAAAGGGTCAGGAAGTAAAAGAACAAGACTCCGGGCATTATCAGTATTTATCACACTACGCTCTTGCCTACCACCTCAAACTCCTAGTAGTTCCCCAGGTGATATCCAAGGGGGCTACTTTGCCGGGAAATAACCAGTACGAGCGCATGGTCAATTTCTACATGTCCATGGATATATACAAACGCAGTCAACTGTCAAGACGACCATAATGTTAATGTAGCGCGTAATCAAGGATAACCAGATCCGTAGATTAAGTTATATAACGCGATCACCAATCATCAAAGTAGACAAGCACTGGCATCACGCCGTTCAACTGCTAGTTTCAAATCCGAGACTGCATCTTCACGATAATGTCAGTTCCATTGTCCGTAATCAATCATAACGCCTGCTGCTAGAGAACAAGAGACCATGTCAGGAATGTGACATTTAGAAAGAGCGATCCAAGTGTTCATCATTCCCAATAGCACCGATAGGGTGACCGGCAACACAACCTAGGTCTCCGCTACCTGTTCGTCGCAATGCCTGTCGCATAGTTTCGATATTGAGTTCACCAAAGCTAGAGGAAACGGGGCTTTGAGCCGTTGGGGAGGGGCCATCCGGACCACGCGCAGGGTGACTGGGAGACATCTCCACTCCTTTGAGGGACGTGGCAATGCTAGTGGGCGGAGATGTGCCAAGCCCATGTGAAGAGGCAGGTGAGCGAAGCGGTGATGGAGAACGGTTGAGAGATCCAGCAGCTGGGAGATGTCCTGAGACAGATGCGGTCTGGCACGGCTCTCGACCAAAAACAGATTCCTCGGTCTCTGCATGCTCAGCATTGACAACATCGGCAAACGAGATGAAGCTCAAGCGTCGTACATCAATATCAGGTGCACCATGTGTAGATGATATCTCATCGGACTCAATGGGAGCGGGTCCGGCATGATCAAGAATACCAGAGGACGCAACCGACAGTTCAGCTGTTGAGGCGCCGGTTACACCTGCAGCAGCCGGTTGGTGTAAGCAGTGTGTGACAATTTCAACCGAGTCTGGGTTTAATTGCTCGTCGGTTATGGCAGCCGAAGATGCCTCAAGCACTGGTGGGATATAATTTTCCGTGCGAATGTGCGCGGGGATTGAAGGCGATGCTTGTGGCGGAACGATATCTTCTTGAACATCCCGCTCAAATATCTGAGAGGCAGGAGAATGGAGACGCGGAGGCAATTGGGAAGTAGCCCCGGGTGATTGAGGATGCCTTTGTGACGAGTATTTCTGGCGCTCTAGGGCGTTGGATGTCCGCAAAGCTTCGGAGGAGTCAATAGGCGAGATGGGCGACACCGGGCCGCTGTGGGAGGCTCCAGAGCCTCTCTCCACAGTTTGATCATTCTCGACTTCCCGAAGGTGGTCCCATGTCAAACATGCCGGCCGGGGAGCTTGTACACTTGTCGGGGCCTTTCCGACTAGCGGTTCGTCCTTATCGGAGGTTATGTATTCGTGGTCGGGGGAATGAGATGGCAACGAGCGAGGTTGTTGCGGGTTGCCATCCCCGGGAGAAGGTAATGTGTCCTGAGGCTCTGCCATGGCGAAAGGGGGGGGACTAGTGAAGACAGCTAGAGATAACGGGTGAAGCTGTGGAAACCGCGGGCCCAAAAGGTTCAAAGGATCTTAAAGATGCCGTCCATGACCGAGAACCATCCCCAGACGATTCGAGGTCTCAGTTAAGCTCGCAAGAATATGGCGAGCAAAATTTAACAAAAGGGAGACACTTGAGCCATGATCTTACTTTTCGCCAGGAGATGATGACATCTTGTGCCAGGTGATCAACGGGGGATGTTATGACGGGGTAAAGTAGATGGTACATAATTTTATGTGTAAAATACATTTAAACAAAAGTATCTGATACTTCTATGTATGTAATACCAACCCATTCCCGATCGAGCCAAGGAGCAGGTCACGAGACCCAGGGAAAAAAGTTCGGGCTTCGACACGTCCACCTTGGCCCGTCACTCGGTTTGGTGATCCCAGTCCTCCCAGCGCTCTCGTTCTTGTACGTTCCCATCCTCCCCAGGGCACAGTCTCATCGTCATTTTACTTACCGTGGTCTGTCTCAGGTCAACAATTGACCGGCGGTTACGATGGCTACCTCAATCGTGGCCCCGAAACGGCCTTTCCTTACCCTGCCGTTTCTGCTTCCTTCCTGGACAAATTCTCTGGCGCTAGGGTCACGTCGCTATCAATCTTCATACCGGCGTACCAAGCAACGTCTACGCGTCAAGCCGGATGCCTCCTTTGGCCCGTCACACGTCGGACAGGACCAGATCATCTACAATCCGCCCTCCAGTGCTCCTACAGCCTATCACACCCCCAACAAATTCCTGCCCGCCGGTGATACCCGGAGATCGATGCGCGCCGAAAACTTGACCTCCGTGACATCCAATGTCAACGAACTCCCAGGCGTGTACAAGAGCGAGCCCGAGCGGAAATACCACCTGACACCCTCGGACATCGAAGAGATCCGCAAACTTCGATTGAACGATCCTATGACCTGGAGCAGATACAAGCTGGCCAAGCGGTTCGAGTGCTCGCCAATCTTTATTGCCATGGTTTGCGAGGCCAGCCCGGAGAAGAAGCAGATGCAGAGGCAGGTGTTGGAAGCGGTACAATCACGATGGGGCGTGAAACGACGGATGGCCAGGGAAGACCGACAGCTTCGCCGGGAGGCCTGGGGCCGAGATGAGTGATTGAGGATCTGATAGTTGATTGCAGGTCGCATCGAACTTGGTGGTTTGTCCCCGAGGTTGCGCGAAAATGTGGTCATGCGGCGCCCTTGTAAAAACGCCATGTATTCTAAGTTAGCATTAACCCATGTATTCCCATATTGTCTATCACATATATATTTTTGCATTCTCTATGATGTACTAGAATTCGCAATTGATAGAGAGAAAAAAACCCGTTAGTCCTTGACCGAGAGTGGGTCAACATGCCGGTGACACTCACACTTTGGGGACACGCTCCATGATTTGGCTAGTAGAGCTCGACAGATCGCTTATTTATTTATTTTCCGATCAATCCACTACCGTAATCAATGTAGACAACAAATCCTAGTGGCGCTAGAAGATCTTGGGACCCCTTGGCGGGTTGATAAGGACGCAGGTCTCGTTTCGCAGCCGCGGGCGAGACCTAATCACCACAATTATGATAGGCGGCTACCGCCGGCACTCCAAGGTTACAGTTAATTACGTGATAACTTTTCGGTGCGAAAGACGTCGCTGTCTGCAATGCCCCTCTTTCCCCTCCGCCGGATCTCAGCGCTCGCAAAACCAGGGCATTCTTTTCTTCCCCGGTTTTCTTCCCTTGGTACTCGTCCATTCGCCTCTCGCCGCTTCTTCTACGGATATATCAGTGATTCCAAAATGGCGCCGCAGCTGGAGCCTTTTTTCAAGCAGTACGTTGTCTTTTGTTTTTGTTTTTTCGACCTAAGGATGAAGCTAACATGCATGCTATTTAGGGTCGATGCCTCGTCGGGGACCTTCATAGATCGTGCGACTCCCCCGTTCCCCCGCGCTCGTTGCGAGGTTTCGCGCCCAATCTCGGGCTAGTCAAAAAGGTTCCAAGCAGCTGACTCTCTTTCAAGGTCTGCGCAAGGCAGTTGCCATCCCGTCGGTTTCGGCGCAGGATGAGAACCGAAAGGATGTCTTCCGCGTGAGTTTGTATCATGCTTCTACCCCCGCCGAGGCAGTGACTGATCTGCGCGCTTTCTCGCCAAAAGATGGCTCAATTTTTAGCCGATGAACTCGAAGCCCTCGGTGCCGAGGTGCAACAAAGACCTCTGGGCAAGCAACCTGGCAAGGAGCACCTCGATCTCCCTCCCGTCGTCATTGCTCGCTACGGTAACGACAAGAACAAGCGCACCATTTTGGTCTACGGCCACTACGACGTACAGCCCGCTCTGAAGGAGGACGGCTGGGCCACGGAGCCCTTTGAACTGACCATCGATGAGAAGGATCGGATGTACGGTCGTGGTTCCACGGACGACAAGGGCCCCGTGCTCGGCTGGCTCAATGTGATC
Source organism: Penicillium sp. S103-07 (assembly GCA_037042055.1). Taxonomy (NCBI): domain Eukaryota; kingdom Fungi; phylum Ascomycota; class Eurotiomycetes; order Eurotiales; family Aspergillaceae; genus Penicillium; species Penicillium sp. S103-07. The sequence continues at coordinate 54,678 of JAXQJQ010000067.1, forward strand.
GAGGCCCACCGCAAGGCGGGCGTGGAGATGCCCGTCAATCTGCTCTGCTGCTTCGAAGGAATGGAGGAGTATGGCTCCGAAGGCCTGGATGATTTTATTCAAGCCGAAGCCAAGAACTTCTTCAAGGATGCGGATGCGGTCTGCATTTCTGATAACTACTGGCTCGGCACGGAGAAGCCCTGCCTGACCTACGGTCTGCGTGGTTGCAACTACTACTCCGTGAGCGTCTCGGGTCCCGCCCAAGATCTCCACAGTGGCGTCTTCGGTGGCTCTGCTCACGAGCCCATGACCGACCTGGTGAACGTTTTGTCGAAGCTGGTCGATACCCATGGCAACATCCTCATCCCCGGAATCATGGATCTGGTGGCACCTCTGACCGAAGAGGAGAAGTCTCTGTATCCCAACATCAGCTATACCATGGAAAACCTTCACGAGTCGCTCGGCAGTGAAACCGGCATTCACCCGACTAAGGAGCGAACTCTCATGGCCCGCTGGAGGTACCCGTCCCTGTCGATCCACGGTGTTGAGGGAGCATACTCTGCCCCGGGAGCCAAAACCGTCATCCCCGCCAAGGTGATTGGCAAGTTCTCCATCCGCACCGTGCCCAACATGGAGAGCCCGGATGTAAACAAGCTGGTGTTCGACTACATCAAGGCCGAGTTCGCCAAGTTGAACAGCAAGAACACTCTAGATGTGTGGCTTCAGCATGATGGCAAGTGGTGGGTTGCCAGTCCCAAGCACTGGAACTTTACCGCCGCCAGCAAGGCCGTTGAGCAGGTCTTTGGTGTTGAGCCCGATATGACCCGTGAGGGTGGCAGGTACGTTTCGACCCACTCTTGGTCTCATGGGTGGCCGCATTTCCTTTGTTATGGAATCTAAAAGCTAACTCATTCCACAGTATTCCTGTTACATTGACTTTCGAGCAAGCCACGGGCAAGAACGTCCTGCTTCTTCCTATGGGTAGCTCCACCGATGCCGCCCACTCCATCAACGAGAAGCTGGATCGGAGAAACTACATTGAAGGAACCAAATTGCTGGGCGCATATCTGCACTACGTGGCAGAGGAGCCCACCTCTGCTTAAGAAGATGTCTATGTACAAGCATATACTCTTGGAGGCGGGATAACCAGCTGGTGCGTTATAATTTTTGTTTTTGAATGGACCATGTTTCTCAGCCGATTAAATGAAGAAATTCTGAAATCATCGTAAACTCTTCACCTTCACCATAGAGAGACAAAAGCTACGTTATTTGTTTCACTGCAGCTTTGTACGTTTCTATACTATTTGACTTATCCACAATTCGAGTAAGGAGTTGCCCACGGGAGCCAACGTACCGGTCACCGTACCTCCCGGCTTCAACCTGGACCCTGTATCGGGCGTACCAGGCTTCAGACAGCTGAGGAGCATACTCGTAAGGACCGCAGGAGATAGGATAGCTTTTGATCTCCCAAGGCAGGACTGGACATGTCACCAACTTGGTAGCGGTCAAGCCTGAGTTATGAAAAACGAGCCTCACCTCACCTAAATTTCCCGCTCGCTTACTCATCCACGCGCGCGCGTGGGCGAGACGCGACCGCTTTTGTGAATCTCGACTTCCTTGACTTGATGTCTGTGTGACACTCGTTGCTATGTTCTAGCCTCTCATTCTTCACGATCCTTTCCTCCTTTAATGCCGTCCTTTAAACGCGCACCATCGTCCTCGGACGCCGAGGACCAGATCGATGAAGGCTCTGAGAGTGCTAGATCAGCCTCCCCATCTTATTCGGTATGTACTCTTATGAAGCAGACGCAGGAAGGACCTTGCGCTGAGAATAGAGTAGCGGAAACGACAGCGGACTACCGACTCACCATCCTCCGATAATGACATAGAAGCGAGCGATCATGACTCCGACGCAGCCTCCCCTCTCACCGATGATCTTACTATGGATGATGCCGAGTTGGAACTCCGGCAAACACAAATCATTCAAGAGAAATACGCCCACCTTGTTGATGAATCAAACGTTCCCGCCGAACATGGAATTCTCGAACGCGTTGAATGCTACAATTTCATGTGCCACGATCACTTTCAGGTGGAATTGGGCCCGCTGATCAATTTCATTGTCGGGAAGAATGGCAGTGGGAAAAGCGCAATCTTGACAGGCATCACGCTCTGCCTGGGAGGCAAGGCGTCTGCCACAAATCGCGGTCAGAGCCTAAAGAATTTCATCAAAGAGGGCCGAGAAAATGCTTCCATTATCGTGCGGATCAAGAACCAAGGAGACGGTGCCTATATGCCGGACGACTACGGAAAATCCATCATAGTTGAACGCCATTTCTCCAAAAATGGGGCGAGTGGTTTCAAAATCAAAGCCGACAATGGTCGCATCGTTTCAACGAAAAAAGCAGAGCTCGACGCCATTACCGACTACTTTTCCCTGCAGATTGACAACCCCATGAATGTTCTTTCCCAGGACATGGCTCGTCAATTTCTCAGCACCTCGAGCCCTGCAGAAAAGTACAAGTTCTTCGTCAGAGGTGTGCAGCTGGAGCAACTGGATCAAGATTACCGTCTCATCGAAGAATCGGTCGACCAGATTGAGGAGAAACTAAGAAGTAAAATACAAGATCTCGGCTTCCTAGCCAACCGCAGCGATGCAACAAAGAAGAAATTGGAGCTCTCTGATCAGCATGATTCCTTGAGAGGGCGCATAAGGAACATGCAGCAGCAGATGGCTTGGGCACAGGTTGAGGAAGTGGAAAGAGTTAGTGTGCTAATGCAACCGTGGATTTTACTTGGGCTGACAAGCACAGACCCGCGATGTCTTGAACGAAGAGATTTCTAAGGCGGACAGCCAGATAGCGAGCGCAGAAGCCGCACTCGGCCGGTTCGACGATGCTTTTCAGGCTGTTGAGGCCGACTCTGAAAGGGCCGCGGAGCATGCATGGCGGGCCGATTCTGAACTTGAAGAGGCCCGAGGGGAGAGAGAAAGGATCAAGGAGAAGCAAGACGACGCACTCAGCCAGCGTCATGATCTCCAGGTATGCAAGCTAGAAGAATATCTGCCCCTCAACAATTTGCAAGAGCTTCCCGCGTCCCTGACATTATGACAGGCCGAGCAAAGACAGATCAAGCAGTATCTCGAAGCAGCGAAGTCCAGAATCTCGGAGACACAACAAAAAATGGCTGACGAAGAACGAAGACTTGCGGAGGTGAGTGACGGAGGATACGCTCGAAAACAGGAGGAGTGTGAGCAAGCCGCAAGTCGAGCTGCTGCCGCCCGCAGAGAATACGAAGAACATCAGCCTGGTGCCGCGAGCTTGCGGGAAGAAGTCAAAACCGCTGGCAAGGAGATGGAATCGGCCAGAAAGCAGTGCGATTCCAAAAAGAACGACATAGGACAGGCGGAAAACCGATTGCGGACCCTGACTAGGGAGGATGGCCAGCGGCACACCGGCTTTCCAGACAAGATGCCGGCGCTTTTGAGAGCCATTCAGCAAGAAAAATCTTTCACCAGTCGGCCAGTTGGGCCGATTGGTGATCACATCACATTGCTCAAGCCAAAGTGGTCGTCCATTCTCGAAAACTCGTTCGGTGCCACCCTCAGCAGCTTCATTGTGAGCTGCAAGAGAGACATGAATATTCTCTCGAATCTCATGGGCAAGGTGAATTGGTGAGAATTCACAAACTTCCATGCGATAAGTTGGATCATATACATCTAATAACCATTCTAGCAACTGCCCCATCTTCATTGGAAATGGCGGCGATATCGATACCGCAGGTCACGAACCCGATTCTCAATACGACACGGCCTTGAGAACGTTGCAGGTGAAGCAAGCTCTTCGTAACTTGACTGACCTTTGCTGATAACTTTGGTTGTGCAGATCGACAACCCCATGGTGCGACGGCAGCTTATCATCAATCATGGCGTAGAACAAATGCTGCTGATTGAGGATCTAGAGGAAGCTTCGACTGTGCTTTTTGATGGCCAACGACCGAAAAATGTGAAGCGATGCTTCTGCATTGACTCGAGAGATCGACGCCGAGGAATTCATCTCTCCTATAACCGTATGGGCGAGCCCAGCCAGGCTCCAGTGGGAGTGTATCACGGCCATCCCCGCATGAAATCCGACCTGGCGTCGCAGATCAGGTAAGTTCCATAACTTGTGCGATGCGTCATCCAATGTGCTAATGTATCTGTACAAATTTCCAGCGCACAGCGTGAAGTAATCCAGGATCTAAAACGGCAGCTGAATGATTTGGAACACGAATGGCAATCTGCTCGGACCCGCTTCGAGAACTGCAAGCAGGCGGTTGCCCAACATCTGCAACGAGAGAAAGATCTGAGAATCGTGATGCAGGAAATGGAGGATGATGTAGAAGCACTTCGAGATGCCCTCGACAAAGACAATGCTGAAGACGGGCGGATCGAAGGCCTCCGGGCTGCTCTTCAAGAAGCCGAAGACGAGAAAATTCTCAACGAAGGGTCGTATAATGACAGTCAGGCAGCAATGACCGAACTCATGGACAAGTTGAAAATGGTCCGGCGGGAATTAAAGGCGCAGGACGAAAGCATCCAAGCCTTGGAGCAAAACTCACGCGTTGCTCAAAGCGAAAACTCTCAAGTGGAAAGCAGACGTCGTGAGATCATCACGAACAAGAACATTGCCGTTTCCAAGATTGAAGATGACAAGAAAGAGCGAGAGAAGATCAAAGAGAGACGGGATCAGGCATCATCGACAGTGCTGGATTACACCGAGAAGGCGAGTATGGTTTCGGCACGGGTTCCGGTCGACGAGGGCGAAACCACCCATAGCCTCGACCAGAAGCTGGTGAGGTTGCAACGAGACTTGGAGCGCTATCACGCAGAGTAAGTCTTCCGTTCCGCCACTTTGATCTTATTATTGACCACCGATAGACTGGGCGCACCACGACACGAGATTGCCGCTGAGGCTGGTCGGGCAGAAACCGCGTACCTACATGCGAAGAGGCAGGTCGATGAACTGAAGACTCTTGCCCAGGTATGCGGCGTTCCAATTACGAATTGAAATGTCTGACTCTGACAAATTCGCAGTACCTCAAAGACACTCTCAATAGTCGAAAGAAAAGATGGGAGATCTTTAGATCACACATCTCATCTCGCGCCAAAGCACAATTCACCTACCTACTGAGTGAGAGAAGCTTCCGTGGTCGACTGCTTACAGACCATGTTGGGAAGCTACTGGATCTTCAGGTAAGTGAGCCTTCCCTTTAAGCAGTTTCGATATCTATTGAACCATTTGTTTCTTTTCCAGGTCGAACCCGATATCACCAAGGATGACAGCACCGGGCGTGGTGCTAAGACCCTCTCTGGCGGCGAGAAATCCTTCTCGCAAGTGTGTCTACTGCTTGCTCTCTGGGAAGCTATGGGATCTCCCATCCGCTGTCTGGATGAATTGTGCGTTATATTTCCTTTGCACTTCGTACCTCCGACCTCACTAACTTGATTCCACAGTGACGTGTACATGGACCATATCAATCGAAAGATGGCCATTGATATGCTGGTAGGTCTTTGATGATTCTTTGATCCTCCGCTTCTCTGCTTTGCTGACTATCCCTGGCAGATGCTTGCTGCTCGACGCTCCATCGGGCGACAGTTCATCCTCATCACTCCGGGGACCAAGACGGACATTACCATTTCCCCCGACGTGCGGGTCAAGGAGCTGGCCGAACCCGAGCGTGGGCAAACCACCTTGAATTTTCGGCGTTAACAATGCACCCCAACGTCTCTGATTTATGTCTAGTATGAGATTTTGCAGCGATAATACCCTACCGTTCCTCCGTTTATGCAATAGTCAGTTCTTTACAGTCTAGGCACGAGGCAGGTAGCTCAACCATTCTCTGTAGACCGGCTCGAAGGCACGTACAAGCAATCCGGCCGCCTCGGGTGGCCGTGTACTTTTAAACCCGATATAGAACAATTGCCCAAACGAACGAGTAGAGCCCATCGCTGGACATCACGTGATCGGTCCCGCCCCACGCAGGCCTTGACCGTCGGAATCCCTTCACACTTGTCTGAACCTCATCTCCTCTCTGCAATCCCACTTTTTATTTCGCGCCCCGACTTCAGCTATTCGGTCTTATATTCTTCACCCATTGGGCATCCTCTTTGACCCTCGATTCCAAATTCTTCAATCTGAACCATCGCAAGGCCGAACTTCGCCCTATCTCGTACGCAATTCCAAGCTGTGCCTTCGGCAAAGTCTTATCGAAAAGCGATTACCGCTCTCGGTCTTCATTCACACTGATCACGTCCCACATTCTCCTCACCAGAACACGCTGGGCCAAACCTCCTGAGCCTCACAACGTGCTGATCCCTGCTTCTTTACTCAGTCCGTCCGTTGGCGCTTAGCTCCAACTCGTTGACGGTCTCAACAATTCTCAACTTCCTTCCATACCTTTGATACCCTCTCATTACCATGGCCGACGCACTCGCCTCACAACTCAGTAACAGCCATCTTGGGTAAGATTGCAGTCATCTCATTTGCTCTGATTTAAACAGATCTGACTCGCCCCAGGGAAGGAAATACAGAACAAAGACTGCAGGACTCTCTGAAATTGCCCCCCAAAGATGCCCGGCCACAGACTGAGGTTAGTAAATATCCTCTTTTATCAAGTGGTATGTTACTAATTTGATTTGCAGGATGTCACCGCTACCAAAGGCCTCGAATTTGAAGACTTCTACATTAAGCGAGAGCTGATGATGGGTATCTTCGAGGCCGGTTTTGAGAAGCCTTCTCCTATCCAAGAAGAAACGATACCCGTTGCTCTTACCGGCAGAGATATTCTGGCCCGAGCAAAGAACGGCACCGGAAAGACCGCCGCCTTTGTCATCCCCACTCTGGAGCGCATCAATCCTAAGAGCACGAAAACTCAGGCATTGATCCTGGTCCCCACGAGAGAGCTGGCTCTTCAAACATCGCAGGTCTGCAAGACACTTGGAAAACACCTGGGTATCAACGTTATGGTCACCACCGGCGGAACCGGCTTGCAGGATGACATTATTCGACTGAACGATGCTGTCCATATCCTGGTCTGCACTCCTGGACGAGTGCTGGACCTGGCTAGCAAGGGTGTGGCCGATCTTTCTGAGTGCCCCACTTTCGTGATGGACGAGGCCGACAAGCTGCTTTCCCCCGAGTTTACTCCCGTCATTGAGCAGTTGCTGTCCTTCCATCCCAAGGATCGACAGGTCATGCTTTTCAGTGCTACCTTCCCACTCATTGTTAAGTCTTTCAAGGTATGACAATTGCACGACGCCCCTCGAGAAAGCCGGTCCCCTTTATATTAACTCGTATCAGGACAAACATATGCGCAACCCTTACGAGATCAACCTCATGGATGAACTTACTCTGCGTGGTATCACGCAATATTATGCGTTCGTGGAGGAGAAGCAGAAGGTCCATTGCTTGAACACTCTATTCTCGAAGCTTCAGATCAACCAGTCAATCATCTTCTGCAATTCAACCAACCGCGTGGAACTTCTGGCGAAGAAAATCACGGAGCTAGGATACTCGTGCTTTTACTCGCACGCTCGGATGCTTCAGCAGCACCGTAACCGGGTGTTCCATGATTTCCGCAACGGCGTGTGTCGCAACCTGGTCTGCTCCGACTTGCTGACCCGTGGTATCGATATCCAAGCGGTCAACGTCGTGATCAACTTCGACTTCCCCAAGAATGCGGAAACCTATCTGCATCGCATTGGCCGTTCCGGTCGATTCGGGCACCTGGGTCTCGCCATCAACCTCATCAACTGGGAGGATCGGTTCAATCTGTACAAGATTGAGCAAGAACTTGGCACTGAAATCCAGCCCATTCCTCAGAACATTGACAAGAAGCTCTACGTTTACGACTCTCCGGAGAACATCCCGCGCCCGATCTCCGGCCCGCCCCAGCCTCACGCCGGAGGTCAGCATCCCGGAAATGGTGATCGCCAGCCTCGCCGCCAGAACCACCACCAGAATCACCCCCAAAATGGCGGCCAATACTACAACACCCGTGGCCGAGGCTCCTACCGTGGCGGTCGTGGACAAGGTCCGCGTCGTGGACCCCCGAACGATCCCAACCGGGCCCCACTGACTCCGGGTCAAATCGCGCCCAAACCTCCGGCTCCCGTCTCCTAAGTAAGGGTCACCTCATCTTTCTTTGGCATGCCCATCTGCAATAATCTTTGCCACGGCTACGTTCTTTGTTCGCTTCCCGATTTGTTCCTCTCTCTCTCCTGTTACCTCACCTCCCTCTCCATCCCCTTTTCGGGCGGGCTTATGGTTTTACAACAGCGGAGATGGAGTTTTCGTCGCTTTTGCGCATTCTTCTCCCGCCATGATGATACGTTATTGGCGTGACACATGTATCATAATTCCTCCGTTCTATGTTTTGTTCTTTCTGGTTTGCCCTCTTTCGTTCCCCTGGACTTCATCGTCACGGGGCATGTTGGGCTTTTGGTCTGAGAAAGGGTGCATTTGTCCCGGTGCGGTGAGTCCTCTACGTTTCTGGGTTACCGCGCGAAGGTGTACATACGTTCATCCGCGGTTGCATTACGAAGGATTGCAGAGCGGAAGGCGTTCTCTGGCATCTTTCGGTTGTCTTTGGCGTTTCTACTGAGTCGGAGCCCTTTCTCTTTTCTACTACGGCCTTTCTCGACCACTTCATCCCCATCTCTTGAACATCCTCTCACCGACGTTCTCCCCAGATCTTCGGTTCCAACTCTTTTCGCCCTCCAGGTCCCCCTTCTACCTGACATGGTGGCTTCGGACATTATCTCTTTGACATCTTATCCTACCATATGGCATTATGGGACCTCAGTGTCAACATCACCCAAAAAACCCCTCACACAACGACGAAAAAAGGAAAAAAAGTTTTTGGAGGAGCACTAGATGCTAGACATACTTATGTAGCATTTTGTGAATTGACAAGTTCCCTCTGAAGCTCGGTGTTGGTGTTCGCGGTATTCGTAGTATTAGTCGATAGCAAGTAAACCAAAGTGCGCGGAGGGGGGCTGCGGCAGACCGTACGGGATCGACGAAAGACCCGAGGTTCCAACGTCCGTCACTGTTCTCTTCATTGTTGACATGGCCACGGCAAGCAAGGACCAAAAGGCCAAGGTTGGTCTTTTCGATTCCACAGCAGACGCCGAGCTAATCAATAGGAACAGCCTAGCGCCCTGCGCTCCATCATCGCGGGCTCCACCGCTGGAGCCGTGGAGATCGGTAAGGATATCCCACCATGTATCACCGTGCCGAGCTAACGAGATCTTGTCGCAGCGATTACCTATCCTGCTGAGTGTATGACGTCTCCCCGGCCCTTCGATGTCTCTGCCCTGGCTAATTGATCTCTTCAGTCGCAAAGACCCGCACACAACTCAATCGCCGTCTTGCCGAGGGCCAGAAACTCCCGTGGCCGCCGTTTGGCAAGCAGTGGTACGCAGGATGTACCACATTGATCATTGGGAACTCTCTAAAGGCTGGAATCCGTACGTTGGTCTCTGAAACACCGGTCCAGTCCTCCACTCTGACTCGACATTACCCCAGGATTCGTCGCTTTCGATGCGATCAAAGCAACCCTCCAAGATGAGAATGGCAAGATCTCGGGACCAAGGACTGTCGTGGCTGGGTTCGGTGCGGGTTTCACCGAGTCTCTTCTAGCGGTTACTCCCTTTGAGAGTATCAAGACTCAACTGTCCGTGGCGCCCGCTGCCCTGAACGTGAAAGTAGAACTGACGTGATGCTTTCAGGATTGATGACCGGAAGTCGGAGAAGCCTCGCATGCGCGGCTTCTTGCACGGAAGCAAGATCATTTTCCAAGAGAGAGGCGTCCGAGGCTTCTTCCAAGGCTTTGTCCCCACCACGGCCCGACAAGCAGCCAACTCGGCCACGCGATTCACCAGTTACACCACCTTGAAGCAGCTCGCAGAGGGCTACGTTGCTCCGGGGGAGAAGCTGGGAACGTTGAGTACCTTTGCAATCGGAGGCGTTGCGGGGCTAATCACCGTGTACGTGCTGGAAAAATGCCCGTAATCGCATCACTCTACTGACAGCTCATGTGCCCAGATACGTAACTCAGCCCCTGGATACGGTGAAGACAAGGTCAATACCCATGACAGATCAATCCCTGAATCAATCACTAAGTTCTGAAACAGAATGCAATCCCTCGAAGCCAGCAGAAACTACAAAAACAGCTTTGTCTGTGCCGCAAAAATCTTCAAGGACGAAGGCATCTTTACCTTCTGGTCCGGAGCCGTGCCACGTCTGGCCCGACTGATTCTGAGCGGAGGCATCGTGTTCACCATGTGCGTCCCTGTTTTCCCCTCCGGCGTGTGCTGCGGGAGTCATTGATAGCTAACGATCAACATTCGGACAGGTACGAGAAATCGATGGAATTGCTGGATCTCGCGGATCCGGAAAGAAAGTACATTTAAGTCGAGGAGCCCCGTCGCTCGTCGACCTTTGAGTGTGGACAGAATAGAGGTTTGCCCGTTGAATATGTGCTGTAGAATACATGGTATCTTTTCTTTTTAATGTACAAATAGGAGGACGCTGTCGGCCCGAGCCTATTTCTTCGCCCTCGCCAGCTCTTCGGCCACCATGGCCTCGACCTCACGGTCTGCCATCCAAGTGCGCACGCTCTCCATGACCGTCTCGAGTCCGTCGCCGCCTTCGAGGACGTCGTCCAGGTTGTGGATCGTAAGGCCGGTGCGATGGTCGGTGCAGCGACTCTGGCCGTAGTTGTATGTTCGAATCTTGTCCCCGCGGCCCATACGAGCCACTCCGCCCAATACGCCGCGCCGGAGTTGGACCAATTCCTGCTCTCGAGCTTCCTGGCGGGCCTCGGCCAACTTGGCCCGCAGCACCTGCCAGGCTTTCCGACGGTTCGCCTGCTGGGACCGCTCGTCTTGCATGGAAACCACCGTGCCCGTGGGAGTATGCGTCAACCGGATGGCCGACTCTGTTTTATTCACGTGCTGTCCTCCTGCACCTCCGGCCCTCATTTTCTCGACACGCACCTCTTGTGGATCGATGTAGTAGTCACTGCTCGGGTCTTCGAAGTTCAGGGCATTATCCATGCCGCTTCCACTTTCTGGGAAACTCGGCAAGACCATCACGCTGACGGCACTGGTGTGAGTGCGGCCCTTGGTTTCGGTTGCCGGTACCCTCTGCACGCGGTGCACACCCGATTCGGTTCTCAATAGATCATAAGCACCGTCGGCCTCGATTTCAATCACTGCTTCACTCAGGCGATCCTCCGAGGGCCCGTCTTCGACATCCTGCTTCAAGATTGTCGGTTGAAGGCCTCTCCGAGCGCAGAAGGCCATGTACATCCGTAGCATCTCATATGCGAACAGACCCGCCTCATCCCCTCCTGCACCGGGACGGATCTCAAGCAAGCAGGGAAGATCGGCAAATGGGTGCTTGGGAATCAACGACTTCTTCAATCGGTCCGATATGGTAGGTAGAGCCTCTCGACTGCTCTCCAGGTCCTCCGTCGCGAGAGCGCGTAGCTCGGCATCGGTTCCGGCATCCTCCAGGAGGGACTTCAATTCGACAATGGACTGCGGGTACGGTTACAGCCAGGTTCTCGCGAGATCAACGTTAAGAAGCACTCACCTCATTCGCATTCTCCCATTCCTTCAGGACTTTTGTGACCGGGGCCAATTCACCGGCGCGCTTGGCGACTTTGGTATCAAACGATTCTGCGAGACTGTTGGATAGTTTTTCATGTTCGGCGGCGAGCAATCGAGCTCTAGTCAGTAGGACCGGAGACAGGCCGGCATCTGGGAGTGGCGGAGAGTTAGAGTGCATAGATGCTCGAATGGAGTGAGTAACATACCAGTGTGAGAGCATCGCAGAAACGGTCGCAGGCCGAATCTCACGGGCGAGAGAAATCGACTGCATCGTAGCATCCTTGGGATGGGCGCGCAGGAAAGGATTGGAGCTGGACTTTTGTTCCGACGTAGCCCGTAATTTATTGTACGGTACGCGTAAAGGCCACGGCGACCAGCATGCCACCCTTCACGACCTTCTCTCCCTCTCTCTTTCCATCTACGATGCTCGACATTTAAATATGCGCATTTCGCTCGAGTCACTAACGGCCGTCCTGGCCTGTCTTTCTTCCGGATATGCGCTTCAAGTGCCCCCGGACACGCCGCTCTCCGAATTGATCTCCTCCGCGAAAGTCCAACTCGCCAAGGGCTCGCCGCGAGACGCTCTGGTATACTTCGATGCAGCAGTCTCTCGTGACCCAACCAACTACGTGACGATCTTTCAAAGAGGTGCAGCCTATCTGTCAATAGGCAAAAATTCGCAAGCTTCAGAGGATTTCAACCGGGTGTTGGAACTAAAGCCGGATTTCGAAGGCGCGCTTCTCCAGCGGTCTCGCCTCCAAGCCCGCTCTGCACATTGGAAGGAAGCCCTACGGGATCTTGAACGTGCTGGGAAGAAGGCATCGGTGGAATACAAGGAACTTGAGGAGGCGCGGGATGCGGCGACCCTGGCCCTCGCCGCCGAGAAGAAAGGTGACTGGGAGGCTTGTGTCTCGCAGGCCGGAATCGCAATCATGAAGGCAGGCTCCGATCTAGTTCTCCGGCAGGCTCGCGCACACTGTCGCTTCGAGCGGGGCGAGGTGGAAGAGGGCGTCAGCGACTTGGCCCATGTTCTTCAGATCTCTCCGAGCTTGGTGGAGCCTCATTTGCAGATGTCCTCAATGTTGTTCTATGCTTTGGGAGATAGTGACCGTGGCCTGGCTCAGATCCGCAAATGTCTCCATGCAGACCCCGACTCGAAGCCATGCAATCGCCTCTACAAGCGAGAGCGGCAACTGGCAAAGATCTTGGGGAAGTTACACGGCGCCCTGGAGGCACGCAAGTTCAGTAACGCTGCAAAGCTCTTGGTCGGCGATGGTGATGAAAGCGGCCTGATCGCAGATGTAAAGGCCGATGTTGCAGATGCGAAAGAGGCGGGCCACATTCACCATGCAGCGTCAAACAATCTCTACGTCTTCCTCGTCGAAAAGACGTGCGAAGCATACCGGGAGGTTTGTCGGCCCTTTCTGCCCTATTCATTTCTCTTCCTCCCTCCGTCTCTCCCTTCGTCTCTCGTGGCTCCGTCCATTCTAACGAATAACAATAGATGCGTATGGTCAAGAAGGCTGGCCCTTACTGTTCCGAGTCTCTCCAATTGGTTCCGTACTCGCTTCACGGTCTGTTGTACCAGGCCCAGATCGAGCTAGATCAGGAACAATTTGAGGAGGCTGTGCGCACTCTCAATACAGTCAGGGAGCATCATCCTCATTCCCAGGAGGCTCAGAACCTTCTCCAAAAGGCCCAGGTGCTCTTGAAGCGCTCGAAGCAGAAGGACTACTACAAGGTCTTGGGTGTCAGCCGTGACGCAGATGATCGGACTATCAAGCGCGCCTATCGTCAACTGACGAAGCAGCATCATCCAGACAAGGCCGCTTCCCAGGGAGTGTCCAAGGAGGAGGCCGAGAAGAAGATGGCCTCCATCAACGAGGCATACGAGGTCCTTTCGGACTCGGAACTACGGACTCGGTACGATAATGGCGACGATCCCAACGACCCCGAGGCGCAAGCGCAACGAGGCAATCCATTCCAAGGAAGCCCCTTTGGTCACGGCGGTGGCCAACAGTTCTTTTTCCAACAGGGCGGCGGACCGCAGTTCAAGTTCTCTGGCGGTTTCCCCTTCCGCTAATCCCATTTACTCTCCTTTCCATTGTAGAACATACCACGGTGTTTCTTGGAGTATCGCGCCGGGTCTTTCGCCTGTGGAAGAACTTTCGGGCTGGGCATCACCTTTTTTCCTTCTTGGTCATCATTGGCAGCAAATGGACAAATCAATTGCAGTATCTGCTTCTGTGACTATCTCGTCTCATTTCCCTCGTAGTATGGCTTGATTGGCCTCGAGAATACATGTCGAAGTGGCATTGCATCGATCACATTCGTGTCATGATAATGGGAAATCCTTCATGATCGAGGCGGGTCCGTGAGAGGAACGTAACTGACCTGGAATACCTTCTTCTTATGAACCGACCCGTCGGCCTTTTTGTCCACGACCCATATGTACTGGCCTCCGCCAAGGCTACTCATGATACTCCCGTCATTTGCCGATTCTACCGGAATGAACAATCTTCCGGGAGCTTGCAGTTGCTCGATCAGAACGGGGTGAAGCTCCTCAGCGGCTGCGCCGACGTGGATTGCGTCGTACGGGGCTCCTTCTTTCCATCCCAGGCGCCCGTCCGCCGTGACGAATTTCACTTTGCCGGATTTCTGCAGCTCCCGGCCGTCATCGGACTTGTTCATGTTGGTTCGAGCCAGTTCCACCAGTCCGGGGATGTGGTCAATTCCAATGACTTGGCCCTGGTCCGATGAACCGGGATCCGTGACCAGGTTGGCGAGGACATGAGTGAGGTATCCGGAGCCAGATCCAATGTCTAGCACTCGCGCGCCGGGGCGAAGATAGTCGATGAGGTACTCGCAGGCGTGACCGTGCATGTGCGGAGCAGAGATGGTGGCACCATGTCCGATGGGCTGCGGCGAGTCCGAGTAGGGCCGCGACGGAGCGTAGTGGGCTCGATCAACCTTGGCCGGATGTTAGACGAATACTAGAAAGAACGCTCGGAGAAGGGGTGCAGCTGCTCACGCCCAGCATAGCTTCCTTGACACGTTCATTCTTGATAAGCTCGACCTTGAAGAGATTCTCCACCAGTTCAGTGTTGGTGGACCCGGAACAGTACCACGCCATTGAGAAGGCCCTGATTGTTTGCCACTTCAGTGCTGAAAAGGTGCTTGGAAGGCGTCGGATCATGTAGTTTTCGTGATCTCGCGAAGTTGGGGAGTGGCAAACCGGCAAGTCTGGAGTGCGTCGCGGTCTCTTCGATGTGACGCCATCCTCTGCTAATGTAATGTCTACACGTGATAGCTCCCGTTGTGGATGTCATCTTCGTATTCATGTTTCCGGTACTACATGTACCATATTTTGCGTTTGTATCGGGGCTGGTGTGTTTGTCTTGCTTGGGGATGGTGTATACATATATATAGTGAGGGAAGAGCTAAGGTGTCAATTCAATCAGCCGATAGATTTTAATTTAAAACCGCAGGAAGCTGGATCTACAGGAAATGCAGCTACCCCCCATTCCAAATTCAAATTCGAATTCGAAAAGGGCAGCATCAACCGTAGTGTTATCGAAAGTGACTGAAGAACAACCCCCCCACCGAACTGCGGGGATCTTTCCGACGATCCACAGAACGGAAATCCCTCCTTGAGCAACCACCTTGGCTCGCCATGCCATCCGCCAAGGTGCCCGGGCCCACTGCTGACCCCAACATCAGCGAGATGGAAGCCGATCCCGAAACTAAAGCCGACGTGAACTGGATGATCCTGGACTACCTTACCAGCATCGCTATCAACCAGACCCTGTCCGTCGCAGAGAACACCAGCCAGGGATCGGAGGATTCAGAGGAGGTGGACTGGCTGGTGGATGCAGTGGGAGGTAAGCCATGGAAGACACGATCGCCAGGACACCGACATTGACGAGCGAGATAGCCTTTCGATCAATAACACTGGCCGAGACCTTCTTGCCTCAGGACCTGGATATTAAGATACGGATTCTCGCAGTGGCTCATCGGATCCGCCACTATATGCGTGCTCAAGAACCTCGTTCTCGCGAAGGTTGCTCCGTCCTGTCAGAGATAGGTATTGATTTCATGGACCTCTGTTCGGCAGCCGTTCACAAGGTCTCTGAAACCAGATGGTTCGACATCGGCGCCCGGTTTATGGTACAGGCCGTGTTAGAAGAGGAATGCGACGGGAATGCACCCTCCGATACCCTCTCCAGACTATGTGCGTGGGCACCCGATGACCCGGCACGGAATTCGAAATGGATGAAGATTCGTCAGAGCTACACCAATGAGCTGCCCAAGCATGACGATATTTCCGCAGCACGAAATGGTCTCAATCGGCAGTTCCCATTCGAAGAATTCAGATGCGCTGTTCTAGTCTTTCTGGTTGATTTGATGACCACCCTGGATCCTCCTCTTCTCATCCAACTCGAACGGGGTAAAATCGGCAATCTCAGCCGCGACGAGACCCAACGGCTCAAAGAACGCGTCGGGCTGCAATGAACGAGACGTGTTTGGAGTTGCGGCGGAAACCCATCAAGCCCGAGAAACGTACTCAGCATGCACCGGAATCCATGTTGCAGCCACTCGCTGGACGACCGTGGAACGATCATTCACCATCACCAACGGCGCCACCGGAAGGTCCACGCGGAAGAGCAATACGAATTGTGCCACAGACTACAACGTGATGGGAAGGAACTGGCCGGTGATATGGCGGCTATATTTCAAAATTCGATAATCTACAAAGACGGCCAACGGCTGCTCTAGGCACGACAAACACAGATCAACCAACAGGGTACCGACGGAGTAACCTCTTATCCAAGCAGCATGCGCCGCGGGTCCTCAATGTACTCCTTGACTTTGACGAGGAAAGTGACCGCCTCGCGACCATCCAAGAGACGGTGGTCGTATGTGAGGGCGAGGTACATCATCTGTTGGCCCCAAAGTTAGCATGATTCGCAGAGGAAGCTCCTCGAAATGGAAATCTTACCGGGCGAATTTCGATCTTGCCGTTCACGGCCACTGGCTTGTCTTTGATGGCGTGGAGACCCAGAACAGCTAGCGAGAAGGTTAGAAGAAGTCGACGAGAATCAAAATATATGGAGCACTCACCAGTCTGAGGAAGGTTAATGATGGGAGTACCCATCAGGGAGCCGAATACACCACCCTGAGCGGACGGATTAGCATGCATTCTTTGACCTCAAAGAGGACTTTTGGTTGGAAAACAGGGGAGCTTACATTGCTGATGGTGAAGGTACCGCCGGCCATGTCCTCGATGGTCAGCTTGTTATCGCGAGCCTGAGACGGGTTAGTGACAATGCGTCAGAAAAATGATATGAGGATACCGCACCTTCTTGCCGAGGTCAGCGATCGACTGCTCAATGCCAACCAGGTCCATGGTCTCCGTATTGCGAACCACCGGAGTGACCAGACCCTTCTCAGTAGCGACAGCAACGCTAATGTCAACGTAGTCGCGGTAGACGATGGTGTCGCCGCCATTGGGGCCTTCGATCGACGCATTGACGGCCGGGACCTCCTTCATGGCCAGCACACAGGCACGGGAGAAGGCGCTCATGAATCCGAGCTTCACGCCAGTCTTCTTGAGCACGTCGTCCTTGTAGAGCTTCCGGAACTCCATCAAAGAGGACATGTCAACCTCGTTGAAGGTGGTCAGCGAAGCAGCGGTGTTCTGGGACTGCTTCAGACGCTCCGCAATTCTCAGACGCATCCGGTTCATTTTCACCTGCGAGATCATGTCAGTTCGGGACACGGCAGGCAGAAGCGGCACTACATACACGACGTTCCTCACGGTTTCCGGGAGCAGGCTTGGACTCAGCAGCACCCTGGGGCTTGGGAGACTCGGCCTTCTTAGGGGTCTCCTTAGGCTTCTCCGAGGGAGGTGCGGGCTTCGACGGCTCGGGCTTCTCTGCCGCAGGAGCAGACTCCTTGGGCTTCTCAGCGGCAGGCTCCTTGGGCGTCTCAGCGGCGGGTTCCTTGGGCTGCTCGGGAGCCGCATCCTTCTTGCCCTCGGGGGCAGCGCCCAGCTCCAACTTGATGATATCTTGGCCAACCGTGACGGTATCTTCCTCGCTCACGAGAAGCTCCTTGATCGTACCGGAATCCGGGGCATTCACCGAGACGTCGATCTAGAGTCCAAGATGCAATGTTAGAAATTTGAGGGATTTATACGTCGGGGGATAAAAAACGAAGAGCACTTTACCTTGTCGGTCTCAATGGTAGCAATTTCTTCATCCCGCTCAACATAGTCGCCGACCTCTGAGAATGAATCAGTATTTGCGGTAGACAAGATCAGAAGAGGATTGCATACGCTTAGAAAACTGCTTCAGAGTACCCTCGGTGATGGACTCCGCCATCTGGGGGACCTTGACGATGCTGTCGGCTAGAACACAAGCAGCATTAGCACTATTTCCTTATTTTTAGGTATCGTGAGTCGCCATAGTTACCGTAGGTCCGGATCTGAGAGCCGACGAAAGGAGCGAGGTTGCGCGACACGTTGACGCTGTCGGTCCATAGGGTCAGTCATTGCGCCGGAAACCGCATGAACGTGTAGGATTCTTACCCAGAAGAGGCCTGCAGCAGACCGGAGGCCCGCGGAGAGGCATTGGCACGCGCGAGGGTAGAAAGGCCCTGGACGGCGCGAAGCCGGCTGGGAGCCCGAGTGGCCCGGGTCAAAGTCGTCAAGCGCTGGCCCGAAAGACGGGCGAGAGGAAGACGAGCAGCCATGATTTGTGAAACAATTTGCAATCAAACACCAAAGGAATTAATCTCTCAGAGGAGGAGGTATAAAGGGGGGAGGAAAGAGAAAGAGAGAAAAAAGCCCTTGTCGACCTTGTTGCTGTTACGTAGCCGAAGCCCAAGACCTCCCGAAGCCGAGATGCGGAAAGGCAAAAGGCCGGAGTAATGTTTTTACGCTCTGTACGGGCGACCGCAGGCTCCCGCAGTGCAGAGTGCAACGAATGAGGAAGCCGAGAATAGTCAACCCGCACCCATCTCCCTCTCGGATTGACGGATTGACGCGCATTGTCTAGGAAATCTTTCGCGCTCGTCTTGTTACGACCGTTCTTCTTGTCCTCCCGTTCCAATTGGACTCGAGAGCGCCCGTCATGTCCTCCGCTACGTGAGTGAACCCGTCACGACTTCCGTCATGTCTCTGACCCTTGGTATATAGCTCATTGTACCGGCGCTCCCTGAAGCTGTCCCTCGACTGGGCCGTCCACCGGTCAGTGTGGCGTGGACAGGCTGTCTACATTCGCTCTCTGTTCGAGGCCAACAAGGACGTCCGCGATCCTCGCCAGCAACAGGTAGGGCCGCGACTCATCAGATCCCTCATCTGAACCTTGAACTTACACGACGAACCCAGGTCCTATTGCGCGAGACGGAGAAGTTGTTGGATGAGTGGAAACACCCCGATCCCTACCGGCCACCGACCGCCCCTGGAGGTATGTCCCTGATGCCGGCCGTATCGCGTGCGCACCACTTACAATGACTACAGGAAACAAATGGGAGAGAAACTTGCCGGCTCGAATTCTGCCCTGTACGTTGACCACGAAATCGACCGAATCATTCAACCGGTGCCATACTAATCTCGTGCAGATGCGGAAGCTCCCGGCGCCCACTAGAACATTTTCCGGGCATCAAAACCATGTTTATGTAATTCGGCCTATTGCAAATGAAGTACCCTATATTTTGATCGATCCAGCCAAATCAGTAGATTGAATGGTCTGACGATACGGATTCCAGTACAAGCGGCAGGACTGCGTATGTATAAATGACGCGATTCAAAGAACGAGTGACGCCACGATTGCAGCGGCAAAGTACATACGTAGGCGAGCATCGATGACTGCAATATTGAGATGATGAAAAATAATGAAGTAAAAAAGTAGACTCTGATGGACCTAGAATCTTTTGATTGATTCGGGCATATGCCCAGGGCTAGTTATCCGAAAAACTAAAATCCCTCGAACAAGCTGAGTTCGTCGGTATCATTCCATGCCCGCAGGCATAATGTACAACCTGGAAACTGAAGAAAAGAGAAAACGCAGAGCCATAACGTGCCCATCCCATAACCCCATTATCGTGTCAATGAACCAACCCGCGCCGGAAAAACAAAACAAATCCGCGAAATAAAAGAAGCCATCTACAGCTCCTGGCTGCCCTTGCCGGCCTTGGGGGTCTTCTTGGGGAGAAGGTCTGGAAGGAAGAGTCAGTGATTCGGTATCGAAATGGAGAATGAAGGTGCTGGAACGTACTCTGGTGGATGTTAGGGAGAACACCACCCTGGGCAATGGTGACGTGACCCAGGAGCTTGTTCAACTCCTCATCGTTGCGGATGGCGAGCTGAAGGTGACGGGGGATGATACGGGTCTTCTTGTTGTCACGGGCGGCGTTACCAGCCAGCTCGAGAATCTCAGCAGCGAGGTACTCGAGAACGGCAGCCAGGTAGACGGGGGCACCGGCACCGACACGCTGAGCGTAGTTGCCCTTGCGGAGCAGACGGTGGACACGACCAACGGGGAAGGCGAGACCGGCCTTGGACGAACGGCTGAAATGGATTGATGTCAGAATGAGGCGCTGATGCGAGAGATCAAAACAAAGGTACTTACGACTGAGCGTTCTTGCTGCCGCTAGCCTTGCCGCCGGACTTTCCGCCAGTCATTTTGATGGATGTGGGTGGGTTTGGGGGGTTTGGTTTGAAAGGTGGTTATGTCGAAGAAGATGGAACGTAGGTTGCGAAAGCAGGTGGGAGGGCAGCGTGTGGAAGCGGAGGGGATTTATAAGGACGCGGTGAGGGTGACGTTGGGGCGCATCAAACAACTCCAGATCACGCTCTCGCTTAGCGGGATCGGCCAATCAGGGTACGGATCACGGGGCTCGCGGCATGCCACATCAGGTAAGGCGTTGTAATCTATTTTCCGTATTGATCGTTACACATAGTTGACTGTGATCCCCGCGCCCCGTGAGATGGCCCCGCCCACCTTAAGACGCGTCGACCCCCTCTTAATCATACAGATCATACGTATCTGTGACGGTATTGAAATTCCGCCTCCTTTGCACCCCTCAGGATCAACTGGCCCAGTGCCCGCCGAGTATAAAGACCGCGCCTCCCTCGTCACCGCGTTTCTCTTACTTTTCCCTTCCACTCCATCTCTGTCCTCCATCTCCATCCACCCTCCATCTTCCAACACCCTTTCAAACTCTTTCAACCTTTCACTTCTTGTGATCATCATCAAAAATGGCCCCCAAGGCAGCTGAGAAGAAGCCCTCCACCGGCGGCAAGGCCCCGGTCGGCGGCAAGGCCCCCGCTGAGAAGAAGGAGGCTGGCAAGAAGACCGCCGCCGCCTCTGGCGAGAAGAAGAAGCGCGGCAAGACCCGCAAGGAGACCTACTCCTCCTACATCTACAAGGGTGAGTTTTGACTTCGGGCTTGTTCTTCCACGTAATCCGAACGCGTCCGCTAATGTTTTGATTTCTTCAGTCCTCAAGCAGGTTCACCCCGACACCGGTATCTCCACCCGTGCCATGTCGATCCTGAACTCCTTCGTCAACGGTATGTTTTGATTCTCTCCGGCGCGTCGGAACGCGTGATTTTCTGACTGTGATCTAGACATCTTCGAGCGCGTTGCCACCGAGGCCTCCAAGCTTGCTGCCTACAACAAGAAGTCCACCATCTCTTCCCGAGAGATCCAGACTTCCGTCCGCCTCATCCTCCCCGGTGAGCTGGCCAAGCACGCCGTGTCTGAGGGCACCAAGGCCGTTACCAAGTACTCTTCCTCCGCCAAATAAGCGGTTTATGGGTTTTTTTTCGTTTATTGCGGTATTGCTCTTTTTTCACCGCCTCCTGATCTTGTTTGGGCTCTGAGGCGGTCGGTTATGGGTGTTTTGCGGGTTTTCTAATGTGTCATGGGATGGTCTCAATTTTCTTTACCCCAATGGGCGACTTTTTCTGATGGTTACTACTCGATGCGCGCGGTGTAACATAACTCGGGTCTGGGGCGGGTTTCACGGTTTACCCTCTCCAACTAGAACGCGAAATTCCAAATGCTTGATTGCATTGAACGTTATTTTTCCTCTAGTTTCGGTACAAATCGCTTGCACTCTCACTTCCATTTGCAGGTTCGCGCTTGTCTGTCTCATTCTAGTCCGAATCGTCCAGTGCTTCAACTTCGTCCAACGCCTCTTTTCGCCCGTGGCCCTCACTCGACTGCGCTCCGTTGGCGACAATGTGAATGATCGCCTTCCCCGGTGTAGATTTGACCCGCTCCTTCCAATCCGCCCAATCCGTTTCGTCTCGAATCAGAAATCCGATCAGCATACTGGGATCCATGTCCTTGATGTGGATCCGTCTCAATCGTCCGGTGTGATAACTATCCATTTCTTCCGATGTATATGCTTCATTGGACCGTCGCGGAGCGGTCGTGGGGCGTGTGAAATGAGGATCGAGGAAGAAGAAATGTGAATCCTGCACGCCGATGAAATAATGAGATGCCGAGGGCCGTCCACTGGTGTACCTCGATCGTTAGCTTTTTCCTCGTTATGTCCTTTCGGGGTGCTACGTACCCTGCGACACCCACCGATTGTGGATACTGCAGAGCGGCTCGAAGTCCGTCCCAATATACCGAGGTGATCTGCTCGATTCCTAGCCTCAAGCCCAGAAGTATGAGTGTCGGTTGAATGCATTCAGTTTCTCCGCGGGCTAGTTGGGTAAACTGATCTTCATACACATCGGATGTGTCGTTGGTCACGTAAACCCTCAGCTTGGGGTCTTGGCATTCATTTGACAGTGCTCTGTCGATCTTTGGTCAGCTTTGCTCTCCGGGTTTAAGACAGCCGGCATAGGACAGGGCGTACTGGATGCACCGAGCGGTTGCTGATGGCCCAAACCATTCCCCGGGGTATTTTCCGCACGACTCGGCACCGCAGTAGACAAACCGATGTATTGAAAAGGGAGCTTCCGGGTGATCTGCAAACATGGCAAGTAGTCTGGATTCTTCCTCTGGCTTTTGGCCTCTTCGCCAATCTGTAGTTCCGGTCAGCTCTATTCCGACTCGTATGACGGTCTCTGTAGTCACCTCGGCCAAGTAATAAAATGCAGAGTGTATTTGCGAGCAAGCTCTGTCCAGATCGGATCATGCAGCCCCATCCGGTGTCGGATGTGAAGCCCTGCGAGTCCATCAGCTGGCTTCGGAGACGGACCCCCAGTGTCATTGACGACGTCGCTTCCGGCGTGTTGTTTCGCGGGATGGGAGTGAAGTTGGAGCGGTAAGTCATCCATATTCTAGATTCAAAGTCCTTCAAGAATGCCTCTGGCCAGACACACCCAGCGGGGTCCTTCGGGGTTCCCGCTCGCGCCAGACTTGAGGCGACCTCATGTCCACCTAGTAGGGTATCAGTGACTCCCCTTGTATCTGGGAGGTATAGGGCATTCAGACCCATGACATACCGGATTCGCCGCTGGCGTCTTGCGGGAGATGAGGGGTATACATTTGACCCAGACACCAGACCGCGGCCTCTGGCGCCATGTCATTCTTGGGCTCTGGGTCCCAGAAGTATTGTACAATACGCTTGTATTTCTCTATGTCCACCCCTGTCATCTCTGTTGGCGTCTTTTGTTCTCCTGTGCCCGGTGGCGTGGGAGTTGGGGGGAGGGAGCGGGGGTCGGTGTGTGTAGAAACGTTGGAGGTACTGCAGGCAAGAGGGATATATATCGCGGCCAAGAAGTGTATATCTGTAGATCACTACCGATAACCCAAGGCTGCGCAACCCCACACGACGGAGAGGACGGTACAAACACAACAAGGGCCGAAATCGAAATTGAAATAAATCAGAGGGGATCTTTCTACCCCGGCAGGTGTCACGGTCACGGTCACGGTCCCAGACACCGATTCGGACTCGGTATCTCGCCAAAACACGACGTCACTACGCAAACACTCAGCGCCTTGCTTTCCTTTTCGATCTTCAACTCATTCGAATACCCAGGATCTGAATACACACCCTCAGAATAAAATGCCGTCTACAGTCGTTCTTGCCAAAACAGGAAAGCGTGTCTGTTGACCTATGACGCCGCGATCTTAGGTCTCCGTCCACCGGTCCCCACCGCCCGCCCGGCCCACCCATGTGCTCATTGCAGCCGCGATCAGGAAATCTCACTTCTTTGCCTACCCGGACAAGCACCAACACCGATGGCCCGCCATGGGAAAGCGAAGGCCCGCGTCAAGCGGGGCCCAAAGATGGCTGCCAGTGAGTAGTTTATAGTCGCGAGGACCACTTGACCACTGACCATTGGCAGAGCCATCGCCACATCGATTTACCATGCAACAGGAGGCGCTCAACACCGAGACACACACTCGACTATGGTCAAATAGTAACCTTCGCCACAAAGCTGTCAAATTCGTGAGCGCGGGTGAATTGAAACGGAGCGAATTCGAAGATGCCAGCCCGGATGATCGTCGTGAGCCCGGTGAAAAAGAGCCCGGCCCAGAGGCGACAAAGCCCGAGATAGAAGAGCCCTGGTTCCAGACCGACGATGTCCCTGCAGATACCTTCTTTTTCGACTCAACAGGGCAACAAACCATCGATACAGGTCTTCCAAACCCGACGCCGCGATCAGAACCGAGCGACGCCGATGATTCAAGCGAGGATGAAGTTGTTTTCACGGGGCGCAAGAACAACCAGAAGCCCATCGTGATAGAAACCGACAACAATGAGCTCCAGGGAATACTGCGCACTGCATCCAAAAACCACCTGACACCCGTCGATCTGGAGGTCAACACGCCAACGCATTCGGATGTCCTGCCAGAGCACAGTCAAAACATCACCTCATCGGACGTCACCTCATCGGACGTGGGACGGAGACACGGGTCCCTTGTAGAGGAAAGCGATCCACTGGCGGACTACATCGCCAATATGGATCGTCATTACCACGCAAGTGAAGGCTCGGATTCATACGTACATATCGAAACAGGAGGAGGCATTGGCGTTCGCCATGCTCCTACAGACCGGGGATCGTTGAGCTCCGGCATCCTTGAGCCCGAAGCCGAACTGGCAAGAGCCCGTGCAGAAGACAACGACGAGGCTCAAGTCCAAAGCTCAATCGATGGTGAGTCATCCTGATGACACGTCGTACAGCATGCTTTCGAGTAATTCCTAACACGAAGGGACCAGTATTGTCTAGAATGTATCTCGATGCGGAACCGGAAGCGGCCGTAAGCTCAGACGACGACCTTGCTGAGTTAGACTCCGGCGATTCCGACTTGGGCATGGGGGAGGAAGATATAGACACTGAGCTGCTTGAAGAGCTTGCCATCAGATACTCCACGCAGAGGACCAATGGTAGCCGCCCGGGGAATCACGGATTCGCGTCGGCGACAGCATTTGCAGACGCGCTCGAGGCTGACCCTTATTATGGCCTTGATATCATGGACTTCAACAGGCCCAGTCTGCGGAAAAAGGGCAAAGGCAAAAAAGCACATGCGCTGGATTTAATGCTTTCTGACAGCGATCTCGAATTTAACCTCCAAGAGGCATGGCAAACTGACCGCAAGAAAAAGAAGGCTAAGAAGAAGGAACGAGAAGAACTTCGCTCTCAAGGATTACTGGGAAGAGACACCGGGGATGCGGACTTGAAGGTCAAGTACTCCAAGGGGATGAACCTGGAGGAATTGATAACTGAAATGCGGTCTTTTCTACTGTCATCCAAGACCAGGTGCGTGAAATTTGTCCCGTTCGCACCGATCTGACTGACATTGCCTAGTCTATCGCTGCCACCCATGATCAAGAACCATCGAAAGACGATACATGAGCTGGCCAATACGTTGAATCTGAAGTCGCAATCCCGCGGCAATGGGCCTGCGCGGTTCCCAATACTCGTCAAAACCTCGCGCACCCCATCGTACACACCCAAAACCATTTCCAGAGTTGACCATCTGCTATCTGGGCGAAAGCTGAATCGCCGGCTTTTCCACTCCTGGGGCTCAGATGGGCCAAAACAAACCAAGAGCAAGCGAGGGGCCGTCGGTGGAGCCGTCTCGTACATGGAGGGGGATGTGGTTGGTGCCTCTGCGCCGGAGATCGGAGCAGAAAATCGGGGGCGAGCAATGCTGGAGAAGATGGGATGGAGCAGCGGCACTGCACTCGGAGCATCCAATAACAAGGGTATCCTTCAGCCCGTTGCGCAAGTGGTGAAGAACTCTCGGGCCGGTCTTGGATAAGATTTGATTTCTTGCCCAATATCGTCCGCGAAAGGCGACGATATAGACATGCACATAGAGAGATACAATAAAACAGGGCATCCCCAGATATGATGTGATGACATTTCTATATGTACCCAGACCTCACAAAAAAGGGAATGGAGACTGCAATCGCGACAATCGATCAACGTTTAGTCACACACTTCATCGTCTTTTCCCCTTGGTCGCGAGTGGTTGTGCGTGGGAAGGGTTTTCTTTGATATGGGCGAACAGTTGATTTCTCGAGGCAAAAGTGACACTGCAGTTCGAACAAATCAACCCAACGGAGTTTTCGGTATTCCGAGCTGCCCTTTTGGCCCGCTTTTGCTTAGCTTTTCCAACCTGCGGCGCCGCTGGTCGGTCGTCAAGCCCAGAAGAGAACAGTTGCTCGGTCATTGGAGTAATCGAGTCGTCGTCTTGCAAAGGATCGAAGTCCGAGGCAAGCCTTGTTTCGATTGTTTCCCTAGGTGCATAGTCCTCATCTCCAATGGACTTCTCGTCCTCGGACCCGGAGCTCGAAAGATTGCCCTGGCTCTTCTTTGATGATTCAATGTCTTCCGAATTGTCAGCTTCTCGGCCCTCGTAACTATCTGGTTGATTGCACAGCGGAGTTGATTCATGAAATTCGTCATATCCATCATCGACGGCTTCGGGGATACGAGATGCTCCAACTGTTTGGTTGGATGCATCGACTTGGACCGCCGGCTCTAAATCCAGCTCTTCGTTCTGCAGTAGCATCTCCCGGCGCAACTGCTTAATAGCCTTCAAATGCTTTTTGCTACGTTCGTGAGCTTCGAATTGCTTCTGGCTCTTGAAATGCTTGTGGCACGCCACGCATTCGAAGCTTTCCACCTCGCTCTCCGAGCTCTCCTGACTATCGTTGGCCACGGGTTCTTCAGACTGGGCCCACTCGGGAACAACGTGCTCGCGCATTTTGGCTTGATTCATCGCGCGTGATCTTGCCGCCTGGGCTGCCACGGACTGACGAAGAGTCTCCTGCCTTTGAGCCTCATTCAGTGCATTAGCTTTGTATCGGGGGTCCCGTTTCTTGATGAATGCCACCAGGGATCGAACAGCGTCGTTGAATTCGCGAATAGCCTCATCTCTAAGGCGCCGGTTCTCTTTTTCCATTAGCCTGCGGACCCGGCGGTCAGGGGCATCGGAGAGACGATAAGCATCCTTCCAGGAGAAAGACTTCCTCGTAGAGAATCCACTCCACGCGGCATAGAATTGGCGTACGACAGTTTCAAAATCATCATCGTGGGTCCCAAAGGGCGGATAGTCCACCATGTCTTGGTCTTCCCATTGGCATGCCAGTCGCTCCTCCAGCGCCAGCTGAGAAAATTGGTCATTAAGGCCACCGAAGAATCCACTCGGCGAGTCCGAGAACTCCATGCGAGGGCTGAATTTCGAAAAGACCTTAAGGACATCTTCCGCAGTTGTGACTCGAATGTTATACGAATGTTGATCCCCCTCGGAACATCCGTTAGTGCCCAAAAACGCGTCACTATGCGAATCGTACCAGGCACGCTCTTGAGGGTCCGCGAGCACCTCGTAGGCCGACTGAATTTCAGCAAAAAGCCTTGTAGCCTCCTCGACATTTCCGTAGTTGCGATCGGGGTGCAGTTCGAGGGCCCTCTTTCGATATGCTTTTTTGATCCTGTTGAAGATTAGTCGGTCTTTGACGGTTCGATGTGATCATATAGAGCCTACTCATCATCGGTGGCAGCTGGCGTAACACCGAGCAACTCGTAGTAGTCCGTCTTTCGCTCGGACTGTTGCTCTTGGGCACTCGGGCCCTTTGAGCCAGTCGATTGAGATTGACCCATACCCCGCGGATGAGGCGAAGAGAGAGACAGAGAGGGGGAAGAGGTGGAAGAGGGGAGGAGGAACCGACTGGAAAAATCAGGAATCCCCTTTAAGCATCAAGATGCCGTAGCGCGTTGCGGACCTCAACCGCGGGAGGGTTAGTGGGAGGTGAAGGTGAAGCCTTTTTCTCCGCGTCGGTGCTAGGTGCCTCCGCTTGGCAGCCCCAGCTCCAAGTTTCTCCCTTCCAACACTATCGTTTCCACGTCCAGGCCGAATGAAGGTCCAACGCTGGCGTTAGACTATACCTTCGGAATATTCGCAGTCGTGCCCACGACTATCACGGTTGCCATCGCATGGTTATAAATCGCCTTTATCCCTCGGGGGTTCAGTTGATCCTAGTGAGGGGTTCTTCCTCTTCTCCCTCCCACTTCCCCAGAATCTTCACTCGCCTCCAGGCATGCTTCTGTCTCTGAATCACCTTCCGGACGAGATCCTTCATTCGATACTATGCCACTCGCACCCTCGATCCTGTGTTGCCCTTGAACAAACCAGTCGTCGCTTCGAGAATGTGACCAACGAGCCTCTGCTATGGCGCCACTACTGCCAAATCCATTACAAGTACTGGGATAAGAACCATGGAATTCTTGGGAAGCTTGCGAGTCCGGTGTCGACGGTCGACTGGAAAGCGCTTTTTGTCCTCAGATACCGCATCGATCGCTCCGCCACTCAGTTTCTTGATAGTATTCTTGCTAGCCAAACAGGGCGTATTGAGAAATTCCGGGCCGTCATTGATTTCGGATACGATGCGAAGGATACGCTTTTGCGACACAGTGAAGTGGAAACCGGAGAAGATCACCTTGCACGAAGGTTAGCTCCAGACTTCCATTCGATAGTCACTGTGCCTTGCTGTTGACCAATAACTACAGCTATTATGCCAGAGCGCTGTTGACCTGCCTCCACAGAAGCATTGCAGTTCCCGAATGGGCTAAACTCAGGCGCGGAGAGCCAGTATCGCTTGAGCGCGCATTGGGCGCCTTCGATCTGTTTATCCCAGAGAGCGGATATGGAGACTTGGATGAGGTCAATCACCAATGAAATTCAACTTTTTCCACGGCCCTTCTTTCTGACAAATTTATAGATACGGGACATGCTGGATGCGATACTTGACCACTTCCTTGCATCCCATCCCGACTTTGATACCCTCAGCCCCCGTGAGAAAGCGCTAGAACTTGCGCGGTGGCTGCAAATGAACGACCTCACCGGAATTGAGACAGGACGGGAGTATCATTCCCTGGAGCACAACTTTCTGGGACTGGCTCTACGGAGACCCCCGCACAACTCGCTGCCGTTGATCTCGGCTACCATCTATTGTTACGCAGCGCAGGAGCTGGGTCTAAATGCCCATCCTTGCGGGTTTCCATTCCACGTTCATGTCGTCATCACCCCACGGCCGGGCTATGACATGAGCGGCAACGCTCTGCCTGATGCGGAGCAAGGCCCCCCAATGTATCTGGATCCATTCCGAGGAGCAAGAGAAACCCCCGTTGCCGATTTGCGAGACCAACTGGTCTTCCTCGGTGTGTCAGATCAGACCGAGTTTCTGGGCGATGCTTTGGCCTCGGATATTGTCTTGCGCTGTAGCAAAAACATTCTGAACTCTATCCATTCTGCGTCTAGTCACCCGGACGTGGGAACTACCTCGGTGGACATGGTGAGTGCCAAGTACGCGGCCTTGTGGTCTTCAATGCTCCTCTCGGGTGATTCGCGTCCGATGGACCTACGGCATCAATTGCCATGGCTAATGGAATTGTTCGCTACCGATTTCCCGTCCGATATATTCTTGGTGGAGCAGTACATTGTGCCTCTGTTTCACGGACTTTTTGAGCATGAGCACATACTGGAAAGTCTCCATGTCATGCGCGCAGTCGATGAAATACCCAAACAGGTGCGCAGGCGGACCGACGAGAATAAGAACATTCGATACATGGTTGGCCAGGTCTTTCGTCATCGTCGCTACCACTATCGGGCTATTATCACCGGGTGGGATTCTGAATGCGGCGCGGGTGAACAGTGGATGAGGCGAATGGGTATTGATCGTTTGCAAGCTGGCCGACATCAGAGTTTCTATCACGTTCTGTGAGCTTCCTGATATTTATCTTTGACGGCGCCGAGCTAACTAAGTTTAGGGTTGAAGATCGAAGTGTCCGCTACGTGGCCGAGGAGAACATCGAGCTCATTCTCCCTCGCTTCACCGAGTTACCGCAAAACTTGACTGCCATCGCAGGGAAGCATTTCAAACGGTGGGATGAGGTTACACGGGCGTTTGTTAGTAACGTGAAGGATGAGTACCCTGATGATTAGCCGGGTTTCCTTACAACTTTAGACTTAATAGGCTCTGCCTTTGGTATAGTTCAACAGAGTAATGATTCTAATGAAAGAAGTTATGCAAATAAGAAAAATAAAATTTGTATTAGATCAATGGCAATCTGGAAAGTAGATACATAAAGAGTCTATTCTGGCCCTTGGGCGCTCGCGCCGTGAAAGCGCTTAAACGAACCAGAAAATATTCTCCCCCTTTGGATAATTCAGCATATTGACATCACTTGAAGTCCCATGGATTCTCCCACACCTATGTAAGGACCACCCGATATAAAGTCTTCCTGGAGGACACTCTAAAGACCATGTAAATAAACTAAGATCGCAGCATAATTAGTTTGTATTACAGCTTAACTGTATGTATATCTATATTAAAAATGTCTCGTTATTTTAATAAGAACTCTCTATTTCTTAGATATTTAGTAAAATTGGTTATTGATACTTAAAGATACGATAGTCTAACAGCTAAATAGTCATATATATATTTTTTGTTTTAGATAAAGTAAAAAATAAAATATTATTCCTTTTTATTTTAAAAGAATTATCTAATTTATTATTATTAGTGTCGGGGATAGGTGGGTGGTCATAAAACTAGTATGCTATGCACAGGTCTCCCATTGGTCGTTGGGATGTTTGCTACACTGGGCACAGCACACTACTGGATATCTCCACCTTCCCCGTTGACCTACTAGCACAGCAGAGCACTAGGCAGGCCTGGGTCTGTAGGTCTGTTCTTCTATAGGGTAGCACACCGCTACACCTAGTAGAAGGGTATGAATGGTGACGTAGATAGCTACGTAAACACACCAAGGGTCGTCCTATCCTGAGGGGTCTGCTCAGGTAGGAGGGTCTGTAATAAAGAAAAGGAAGGGAAATCTCCCTGGTCTGACCTTTTGGGATAAAAGGATAGTAGGAGATAGTTGAGATGAAAGCTCTTGTTTCTATTTAGTCCGGGTTTTGGAGCTGTATTTATAGACAGAAAAGTGGCAACATTTTCATGAAGGATACATAAAGGGTACGTCAGCTTTTGGGGTTTAGATGCTGATCAATGAGGCATTTATCAGGGCTGACGTAGGTGGATAGGGTCATCTGAATAGGTCTGAAAAGATGGGTAGTACAGGATACCCCAGAAAAGTGAAGGCAAAGTGAGAGGTAAGTGAAAACTGTAGTTCAGATATGGAAAACAAATGTTCGGATGAAAGGCGGTCAGGATGGGCAGAAACGGGCCCGAGTTTCTATGTTGAATTGGAAGGCCATAGTAAATGTATACTTTTATGCACTCAAAATCCTGACAATTAGATAATAAATTAATTCCATAACGTAATTCCCAAGCGAGTGGCCACCCCACCCATTTTTTTACGCGTCAACGCGTCTCTTCTATTTTCTACCGACTATCATGCCTCCAGATCGCTCTCAAACAGGCCAGAAATCTATCGAGCAGGAGGGCCGTATCCTCTTAGCTATAGAAGCTATTAAAAACAAAGAAATTACCTCTATTATTAAAGCAGCACGACGGTTTAATGTGCCGCGTATAACCCTCCGACGACGTATTATCGGGGGTATATTTCGAACAGAATCACGCGCCAACAGCCATAAATTGACCCAGATTGATAAGGAGTCGCTTAAGCAATGGATCCCCTCTATAGATAAACGTGGAGTATCGCCGCGACCGACTACCGTCCAAGAAATAGCCAATATCCTTCTTACAGTGTAAGGTTCCGATTAGGTTGGTAAAAACTGGGTCTCTAACTTTATTCGACATACTTTAGAGCTTAAATCTCGCTTTTCACGACGATACGACTATCAGCGAGCAAAACAAGAGGACCTAAAAGTTATTCAAGGGTAGTTTGAGCTTATTAAGCGCATAATTACGACATATAGTATCCTATCAGAGGATATCTACAACTTTGACAAGACAGGCTTCACGATAGGCCTTACTGCGACTGCGAAAGTTATTACTGTCGGGATTTTGAGTGCATAAAAACATGTATTTACTATGGTCTTCTAATTCAATATGGAAACTCCCGTTTCTGCCTATCCTGACCGCCTTTCACCCCAACATTTGTTTTCCATATCAGAACTACATTTTCACCTACCTCTCACTTCGCCTTTACTTTTCGGGGTATCCTACCCTACCTATCTTTTTAGACCTATTCAGATGACCCTATCCACCTACGTCAGCCCTGATAAATACCTCATTGATCAGCATCTAAGCCACAAAGGTTGATGTTAGGGCTGGGGTTGGACCAGGTAAAGGAGTAGATGGGACTACAAGTATATGGACGAGAGGATCAACAACAAGAT